>CM070822.1:1784114-1974114 GCA_036326025.1 Chrosomus eos | reverse complement strand
ATGGCATTAAATATGTTATTTTGGTGATCAAATATGAGTTTTAAGGGATAAAAAGATTGACTACAGGGGGACTTTAGGGACATTAGTTAATAAATAATGTAGCACATGTAATCAGTGGTTAAAGTGGGATTTGGTAAGTGGGGGAACAGTCAAATTTTGTGTAGTTGCAACAGGGAAAAATGACCAAAAAACACATAAAAGATAGCAGAAATAAGCATATCCACATCACATAAACAATAACCCATTTAAGAAAACTCTCCATTTGAATTAAAATAAATCTTCAATAGAAGAATATTGCACTTTTTTGGGGTTTGACAGTGAACTGTAAGGGTTAATGCCCGACGAGGTGTGTTGCCTCCGCTCATACCATGGTCACTTGCCAAATAACACATTTTTAAAACATTAGTTTATATTTTAATTAGTTTTACAATCGAAATCTAAAGTTTTTACAAACAATAACTTGGATTCCCTGGTTACGCCTGACGGTTTATTTAGCAACCGGAGATATTTATAGTGCGCTCAGCTTGTGTCGTCTCTGTTTTATTTACAATTTTTCTTTCTTCAGCAGCATCCCAGTCATCAGGGTTGTCAAATTCTCCAAAAAGGTTAAAAGAAATAACAAAGTCACTCGTTGTATTAGTAGGCTATGTATAACGACTAAAAAAGGTGTTTGTTTTCATACACTAAATTGTAAACGGATACTTTGACTGCCTGTTGCTATTGTTACTCACAGCTTTGTATGCAGCGCATTTATTTAACAATTTCGAACGGTAAACAGTCAGTTTCACCAGAACTCCTTTACTAGGTGTCCTCTATCACTTTTTAATGGACACCCTGCAGCCAATCAGAATCGAGTATTCACCCAGACCATGGTATAAGATTAATTATTGGGTGAACTATTCTTTGAACAGAAACTATGACATATTTAAGACTCTTAGTAGTGAGTACCTTTGGTTCCTAAGACAGATCGCATGAATCAGGAGGTTTGGTGATGTGTGGTCCTTCTCGAGCGCCAGCGTCTTTCTTCTTTCCCATGTTCTCCACACTTCTACCTGCTTCTTCCTCAGGATGTGACCTGAAATAAATCCGCCTGGCAGTGACGGTGGGATTTAGCAGCCAACACACTCGTATAGCGCTCCTCAACGATCCACTTTCTTTCCAGACGAAACACACAAGAGCCATTTTTGACCTGGAGGTCAGTCGAATTCCTGAGTTTTTCCTCTTTAAGGGTAAATGACTGTGGTTTCTGTGGAAGGCAGGTATTTTATACTCATACCAGGCATCCCACTTTAAACACATCCGTCTTTTTGAAGGCATGAAAAGGAAGATGGATGTTATGAGGTCAGTTTAAGGCCTACCATCACATGTTCCTCTGCTCCCGAGTCCAACAGAAACGATGGCTACTTTAATAATCACACACTCGCAGGGAAAGCAATGAGCTCGTTTTCCTGTTGGCGTGCATGAAATAGTCAAGCAGGCGCTTTTTAAGACTGGCAAAAGAGACACAATACAGTAAAAAAGCTACAAATTCTAGACGTTCAAGGTACAAACAACATTGAACCCCATTGACTTTCATTGTATGGACAGAAAAATGTTAGGTAACACTTTATTTTACAGTGTCCTTGTTACATATGTTACATGTACTTTCCATAGTAATAACAGTAATATTTGGATAATTACATGCAACTAAACCTCAACCAAATCCGGTAACACTTTATTTTAGTCTCTTTGTTACATTTGTTACACGTACTTATAGTAATAACAGTAAATTATGCATAATTACATGCAACCAAATCCGGTAACACTTTATTTTACAGTGTCTTTGTTACATGTTACATGCACTTACCAACGTAATAACAGTAATATATGAATAATTACATGCAACTAAACCTCAACCAAATCCAGTAACACTTTATTTTACAGTGTCCTTGTTACATATGTTACACGCACTTATCATAGTGATAATAGTAATATATGCATAATTACATGCAACTAAACCTAACCAACTGTAACACTTTTTACAGTGTCCTGTTACATATGTTACACGCACTTATCATAGTGATAATGTAATATATGCATAATAATGCAACTAAACCTCAACAAATCTGGTAACACTTTATTTACAGTGTCTTTGCTACATGTTACACATAATTACCATAGTAATAACAGTAATATATGGATAATTACATGCAATTTACAGTGTCTTTACTACATGTTACACGTACTTACCATGTAATAACAGTAAATTATGCATAATTACATGCAACTAAATCTCAACCAAATCCGGTAACACTTTATTTTAGTGTCTTTGTTACATATGTTACACGCACTTACAAACAATGACACCTTAAAATAAGGTGTAACCAAATGTTATTATACAAGTCTGGAAACATTTGGAACGATGGATTGAATTTTCATTTATGTGTGAACTGTTCCTTTAACTCCACAACATCACTTACCGTTTCCCCCCAAAACACATTATGCCCAAATAACTGAAAGATAATTTGACTAAATTTGTCTGCTACAAACTATAATTACATATAACTGTATATAATTGGATCATGTCCGACTACATAACCGGATAACACATGCTAAGTTTCACTCAACTGGAAAAATTCATTAGCAAGATTTGAGATTGCTCATCAAAGAGAGAAGATGCAATATGTTACGCATTTAAAAGAGTCTTTACTTTATTACAGCACTGAGTGAATTGAGACGAATTATAGTTAAAATGCTTCCACATGTGTGTGTTCACAGTTTGTTGTGGAGACAGAGCTGAAATAGACAGATATGGGACGCATTTTAGCGAACTACAATAAGAGTTTTTTTTAAGAAGCCTCTTTGAAGGGCTGTAATTAAGACCAGTCTATGCTAATTGAATTAGCACAAGATGCTCCTGATTACTTCTCGCCCACTACAAAGAGGAAGTTGTCACTTTATATGTATTTTAAATGGTTTTAATTGAAACGAGTAACAGTCTAGCGGAAAAGTATAGTGATATTAAAAGGCTGTATTAGATGAGTTGTATTTAATGTTGCATATGATATTCTACATCGAAAAACAAGTCTATTTTCAACTTATTTCAAAAAATGTGAAACTTGTCAAAAAATAACAATGACCTGATGCATGAGTTTTGAGTTAGAACCGATACCGATAATTTTGTATATTTGAAAGCCGATTACCAATATATTGGCCGATAAATAAAACATTTTGAGAGCCTGATTTAAAAAACAACAGTCTCACCATTAAAAATCCCACGCACATAATTATAATGAAGTTCTCATTAGGGGTGCAACGGTACAGATAGCCCACGGTACGGTCCGTACCTCGGTTTTTGGGCCACGGTCTCGGTTCGGTTTCGGTACATGTTTTGTGCAGAAAGAGACTGCTATTTCATCCCAAAAATATGTTTTATTTTTCTTATGCGCAAACAGAATGTCACAGTAGGAAGAACATCAATGTGTATGGAATAAATGAACACTCTAGTCTGTACTGAACAACACTAAGTAATACAACCTCTTCAACTACCACTTATGAAATACAAAATGTAAACAAACACACTTTAGAATATTCAAGTGGATCCCAATTCCAAACCTTGATATATGAAGTGATCAGTGTGAAAGAAAAAGTGCACTTTTACCTTTAAACAAATATAAATTAGCTTGTGGTTTGAATAAAAAAAAAGCAGAGCAAAATAATATAATAAAAAAAAAATATTATCGGGGTGTCATTGGTTAAATCTTACCCAGATACAATAGTGCTATTTTCTGATTGGCTAACAACACCAGACGAACAATACCAGACGAATCAGACGTGCTTGATTCCTGCCGGTTTCCACAGTGAGAGCGGCGCGGTCAGAGTTTTGGGCGCTGCGGCATATTAAATATATTACAAATAGTTTTTCAGCGTGAGAAATACAATGTGTGCGGGAGAGCGTGACAAAAGACCGAAACGAGTGACTGTCACGCTCAATGCGTCACACTTGAGAGCCCTGCTAGTAATACGAGCCAGTGAGTGACAGAAGTTAGCGTGTGGGTGCACAACAGTGATTGATTGGACACGTTAACTTGCGGGAGCGGGGTTTCGTCTGCCTGGACAGGCAAACGCACCTGAAGGCGTGTAAAGCAAAAACTAAAAGGATCAGCGCGAACTCAATGGCGAAACCGAAGTCCCGCGGGACACGAGGGTGGATTGTCCCGTGCAGGGCTGACCGAACGGTCCGGGATTTTACCGTGTACCGTTGCATCCCTAGTTCTCATTATAATTTTATGTCGCCAATATGACAGATTTGCGCTTCCCGTTGTACTTAACCATATTTTATTTTTTATAAAATATAATATGACCTCCCGTCCAGATTAAAACGGCAAAAACGAAGACCTAAAACGGAGAAGTTTAGAAACGCTGCCAACCCCGTTTTGCGTTTTGAATCTCCAGAGGGTGTTTTAGTGAAGACGGGTCAAACGGAGGACTAGAAACGATGACGCAGAGGCTCTCGCTCGGCTCTGATTGGCTGTCACACCATACACACCTTTAGTGATTTCGTCTTTATTGTGGCGTACACCTTCCCCATTGTTTTGTCTTGCTCTGGCGATGGATAATGCTCCCGGTGCCTTTTTTATAGGCTGTTTTATATTCCCTTGTAACTTTAAGTAAAAGTTCCACCTCGTTGTCGTCGGTCCATGAAAAAAAATCACTGATCTTCGACATTGCTAATCATTGCAGAGGCACTTTATTCGTCAAATCTGAGGAATAGTCAATCTGTTTCTGTTTACACCGGCACGCGCATGCCCAGTGTATGTGAATGGTCACGTGATCCGCGTTTTCAGTCGTTTTAACGTGGACGGAGGTCAATTCTAATACGCAGCTAAAACACTGGTGTGGATTCTCCGTTTCGTAACTAAAACGCAGTAGTGTGGATGGGGCCTCAGCTGAAGGAAATAATCCATTATTTCTCAGCTTTAATATTTCAGCCACATTTTTTTAGCGGGCCGATAACATTGAAAATTAACATATATCAGCAAATGGTGATCGATATATCATGCATCTCTAGTTACAAATGCCATTTTTAGTGAATAAAGCCCTAGAATTTGTCCTGTTCCTCACACAAAGAGTAAGATGATAAAGTGGCTAATATGATAAGGTAATTAAATATTATGGCTAATACTTATTTACAGTGAATTAACTTTTAATCGCATGTAAATGAACTTTCTGCTGAACGTCTTTTGTGTTTCGCATCAAACCTGCATGAAAAATGATGACAGAAATCTAATTTTTGGTAGAAAACAACCTCTCTTGCAGCCAAACGTAGAACCAAATCTAATTTTGAAATATCATGGTTTAAAACCACTTCCAAGAATCTCAAATCCCTCCAAAATCTGCAGTCACATGATGCTTTATATGTAACTGTCTTGCACACATACGCTGATGGAAGATCTGAAGTCTGTAATTAATTAGTGGTGTTCGCTCTGGCTATTATTAGCCGTGTGATGTGTCTGATCTGCTTTGTGTGGCAGCGAGTTGAGGCTGAAACTCAATCCAGGATGAAGCTTCTCATGTAGAGCCAGGAATTCAACAACACTTAACTTTCTCTCTCTGCATATTGCTTGTCTTTGGCATCCCTGGCTCATGTGTAATACTGAATTTATTGTGCATTGTTTGGCGTGTGTCGCGTTTGTCAGCATGAATTCTCCAGTGGATGTTGTTGGTGGGCTGGAAAACTCAGTGAATGGCATCTTTCTTACATCTTGGCTGTTTCTCGAGGAATAATGGGGCTGGAATTACAAAACTGTGCTGCATCTTAATCACCTTCGTTTGGAGAACCAGCGTAAGAAAAATAATGTATTTCACAAACACTGTAAATATTGCTTGGAGAGGCAAAAAGTGTACTTTTAAAAATTGTGTTTGCTAAGTCAAGCATCACTATTATTGCTTATTTAAAGTCTCCTTGTGGTGAATAACAATAAACTCATCTTTGATCACCAAAATCACATATTTAAACGTTTTTTTTTTCCTTGAAAAAAATTGTCGTAAAGTAGCTTGAACGTAACTCGACACCCTTGCCTCATTTAGTATGCGTGGTTCTATGAATGAATATGCAAATGAGCCACGCCTCCACTCACTCACTCAGCTCAGAGATTTACTCGTTGACGATCAAAATACTAGTATAATAATAACAGAGGCGGAGTTTAAGCACACTAAATGATGATGTCACCATTTAGAGGTCAAAAAAAGAAACATGCACGAATGAATCTTTTTTAAATCTGTGCATTTCCATTTCATTCTGGCTTTGCATCTATTTGGTCGTAACAAACCTTATAACTCGATATAGTTACTCAGATGCCTCTTATATTAAACCGAATGTGTTATTATTTAGGACATTTTTTAACTAACTTACAAGTGCTCATCAAGATCCTCGTCAGACTGTTGCTCTTCCATGACTGTAGATGAACTGAAAGAGGAAAAAATGACTGTCAAAATCTGCAATTTTAGGAAATATTGAGGAAAAACGTAATTTTTTTTGTAGTGTCACTCACATCATCTTTAAAAAAAAAAATGTTAAAAACCCAGGAAACGACTTTAAGTGATCTGACAGAAGTGCAGGATTATTAATGCATTTGCTGAAAATGTCACAGGCCTCATTCTTCACAGATTAGCTGTGAGGTTTCCAGGGCTTCGTGGGAGGAAAACTGAACAATGATGCTGTTTAGCTCCAGAAAACAGTGATGAGATGCTCTCTGTGTGGCCCACTTTTCAAATGGGGCTCAACATGTTTTGCATGACGCTTCCCATAGGAAAGAAAATTCACATATCTCACTTGTTGCCTATAAACAGCAACGAGATTAAATACAGAGAAAGTCTCCTGCTTCTCAGATGTTTCTCCTGAGAAAATGAACCCTCAACAAAGTCTTGAACGTTGCTCAGAATCAAAGTCAGATCTACAATCATCTCAATGAGCTTGAAGATTTCTCATTAAACGATATGAGCTTCTTTCCACAGGTTTATAGTCTTACGCCAAAAATGTTCATCCTTGTGCACCATTTATCTCCAGAAGTTATCACTAATAAAAATGTCTTTGTACTTTAAACTAGAGTTGTGTCCCAAATCATGCAATACACACTAAAACTATGCACCATTCTAGCTAACAAAAATATTTTTGCTGATATTCCCATTAAAGTTATGAAAACTGTATTTTTGAATGTTCTCTGAACGTCCAGGTTTTTAAAAAATATTTTACTATATAATTGTATCCCTTAAAACTCATCTTTGATAACTAAAATTATATATTCAAGCATTTTTTTCCTTTTTATCTACGCCTTAAAATATCTTGAATGTAACTCCTGCCTCATTTATTATACGCGGTTCTATGAATATGCAAATGAGCCCCGCCTCCACTCACTCAGAGATCCACTGGTTGACGATCACACATTGATCTGATTGGTTACAAGGTAGTTTGTGACGTCAGAAACACCAGCGATTTCAAAGCGTGTTTTTTGAGACTGTCTTTGGTTCACTGCAGTTTTAAGGAGAAAATACTTTTTATTTTATCATTCTGCAAACAATTTAGACACGTTACTTTTGAATGTTCTGAAAGTCAAAAAGTCGAGAAAGGACCCATCGTCAACATTTCTGTGTCCACCACTCTAGTTCATCCAAAACACACTATAGAAAATAGACTCAAAGTGCTAAATACCGGAACTGTCCTTTAAGTCATTCTTTAAAAAGGAAGATTTGTTCGGAGTTATGACGACCGGATACGGCAAAAGTTTAATATATCAACTAGCTCCGCTGGTGGAAAAACGCACAGGACTCACTAAGCCACAGCCGCTCGTTGCTCTGGTTGGTTGTAGCGCTATCCTATTGCGCGCAGAGGGATTTTGAAAGACACCAGTTTATCCCGCCCCTCGGATCGAGCCCTGCCAATGGTGAGTTCCCAGACCTAACATCTTCATGTAGGTCTGGCTTGCCAGGCTAGGGGGAAAGTTGATACATAAGTGAAACATTAAAAAAAATCCAGTGATATGAAAGAGCAATAACATTTTCCTCTGTCTTCGAGACATAGATGCACATCACAGACTAAACCGTTCCAACACCGACATGTTTCTCCCACGCCGACACGCATGAGAACACAGGGGATTCTCTGAGGGCCAGACAGACTGTGCTGGATAATGCTTTAATGACAGGGAACACCAGTGTGTGTGTGTGTGTGTGTGTGTGTGTGTGTGTGTTGTGTGTGGCTGCTGTGGTTGCTGTTTCACAGCTCTGAGCATTTCACTGGCCAGCATTTCCACTGCAGGGTTTCGATCACTGACGCATGCGATCTTTTCAGGAGTGAGCTGGAAATGTCACTTGTCTGAAATAGAATAAACTCTTTATCGAGTCGCATATAGAGATGAGTCACTCACGCCCCCGGGTCGACTTTACGACAAATAACTTTAAATTTGGTTCCATGGCATTTGTAATGACTGAAGTGAGAATGGGTCACAACAAATTCACAGCGACCTTTGGCTTGTGAGTGGACCTTAAGAGCTAGATACCAAATTTATGTGAATACGCAAACATAGACGCAAAAGTTTGGCTGATGCAATTTAGAAAATGTCACAATTTTGGAGTTGATATTTGGATTTATAAATACAGTTTAGTTTGAGTAAGTTGCATAATTAGTTTATTATTACATTGTTTAAATTATATGTGGAGCTTTCATGATTTCATCCCCGCATTTTCGTTGCAAAAAAGTCACATATATCTCAGCAGAAAGTTGAATAATGTTGCGTTTGCTTCACACAAGAGCCGTCGTTTCTCCTGTTGCCATGGGAACGTTATGAAGTGACGTAATTACGCGACGTGAACATCATCGAAAAGCTGTAAAACAGGAAGCACACGTTCTATCTTTTTATATTTTATTTATTCATTTTTACAGAAGTTGTAGCATATTCCTTTAGTAAAGCTCCAGAACTGGTTTGACTCATCAATGTTTTGTAAGTTTGATGTGTTTATTAAGATCTGAAATAAAACAAGATGAACTGAAATATTCCAGCACTTTCTGTGATGTAGTGTGCTTGCTTATCATAGGAAATAATAAGAAATGACTCTTTACAGTAAGGTAGTAGCCTAGTGAGAAAAGGGAACAGGAGAATCACTCTTTTCTCTCTTTTTCATCAAACCACAGTTTTTACAAGTTCCCGCAATTTCATCGCATAAAATTGCGTAAATATCCCACATATTCCATCGCATTTTTTAAGAAAACATGCCGCATAATCAAGGGTTTTTGCCCGCAACAATCACAAAAAAAAACTAGAAGGACTGTCTGTCAGGTATGCAGACTTCAGTTGCTGTATCTGTAATGTGAATAGACTTTAGCATGCGGTTCTTCGCTATTACGGACTCGATCTGGCAGAGACACCTCCGTCCAATATAAGGTGGAAATTGGTCTCAGGTGTCGAGTATGTCCAAACTCATGTCTGCAACTGCTGTTAGAGGCCATTCCTCACCTCATTTACTCCAATAGATGTGACAGATGAACTTTTGGAGGCCCAGTTAGTGGAAGAGCTTCTGTACTAAAGCATTGATGCTTAAGCAGGATAATGATCAATGGATGTTTGTCAGGAGACAGTAATAAATGCTTTTTACTGAGTATCCCTTTTCTCTGTTGTGTTTCGAAATGTGTTGGTTGCACTAAAGTCTTTTTCTTTTTTCTTTTCCAGGCCAGCTATCGTGGCAGAGCGACATTTTGAGAGAGTCTTATTGAGGAAGTTGCATATTTATTATGGAAACCTGTACACAGTCCTTCCAGAAAAACAGTTTTTTTGTGATTGTTGTGATTGTTGCACTTTTACGCGATGAAATTGCAAAAACTGCGGTTTGATGAAAAAGAGAGAAAAGTGATTCCCCTGTTCCCTGTTCTCACTAGGCTACTACCTTAATGTAAAGAGTCATTTCTTATTACTTCCTATGATAAGCAAGCACACTACATCACAGAAAGTGCTGGAATATTTCAGTTCATCTTGTTTTATTTCAGATCTTAATAAACACATCAAACTTACAAAACATTGGTAAATGGTAAATGGACTGCATTTATATAGCGCTTTCACAGACCCAATGGGCCCCCAAAGCGCTTTACATTTGCCTCACATTCACCCATTCACACACTCATTCATACACCGACGGCGGTGTCTGCCATACAGGGCGCCATCCAGCTCGTCGGGAGCAGTTGGGGTTAGGTGTCTTGCTCATGGACACCTCGACACTTGGGTCAGGTGGAACCGGGGATTGAACCACCAACCTTTCGGTTTGCAGACAATCTGCATGAACCACTGAGCCACTGCCGCCCCATATAAGCAGGATACATTGATGAGTCAAACAAGTTCTGGAGCTTTACAAAAGGAATATGCTACAACTTCTGTAAAAATTAATAAAAAAAATATAAAAAACTAAAATGTGTGCTTCCTGTTTTACAGCTTTTCGATGATGTTCACGTCGCGTAATTACGTCAAAAGTACGAATTCTTACGAAATAGCCACCTTTTAATCACTCGTACGAATTGATCGTGAGATAGCGTTGGACACTGATATAGAGAATAACTGGAGCTTTTTTAATGCTCAAACAGCAACATTACACACTAATGCAAATTAATGCAAAATATAACTTGCTGAAATGTAACTATTTTTAAAACGATGAGACGTTAGGATGCAAATTTTCACATCTAAAGTGAAGAACTCCATAGCAATTGATAGTTTTAATTTAAAAGCTCATTGTGGATGTACAAATCTCAGCATAAACAAATCGGGGTCACGCAGACATTCGGGTGTCAAGCGTTACTCGAACCGTAACCCACTCTCTTCTGTCTCTCTCTCTCTCTCACTGGCTCTGCATGTCTCTCGCTCTCTCTCTCTCTCACTCGCTCCATCTGTCTCTCTAACGCTCCAACCCTTGATTAGGCTAAACCTCAGCCATCACCACAGATGCCCTGCGCTCTGCCAACACACACAGGCTGGAGTTCTGTCAGTCTGGGCTTTATATACTGTGAACTCTCGGATGCCGTGCTGATGTCATGGGCTTGCGTTCGGACCATCGGGGGAACGACGGGCTAAAAACAGGGACGGTTACACATGAGTTCAGGATTGAGTGGGAGAGATCTGAGAGTTGTGTGGATAAATGTATCATGTGTCGTATTTTTCCCAGACGTCTAGCCTCTACATCAGCCAGGCATATCTAGCTGAAGCCCATAGACACACGTCTAGGCCATACTGCATCAGAATTATAGAAACAATAGGAAAATATGCATTTGCATATATATATATATATATATATATATATATATATATATATATATATATATATATATATTATATAAAACCCTTTACCCTAACCTTTTTTTTTTTTGCATTGTGAAATTATGATGTTCTTAAAGTACTGTAGGTGTTATTTTCCAATGACAAATGAACAAATAGAATTTTATTATTTAATATTTTTTATTTTTACTTAGATATTTTATTATTAATTTCATTATGTATATGTAATTATGTTTATTTATATTTCAATATTTAATTTAGATTTTTCATCACAAAATAAGCACACCCTCCATTACCAGAATGCAATATATATATATATATTTATATATAAAACACACACACACACACACACATGTATGTATGTACCGTATGTATATTATATACACCTGAAACTCAAAAAATTAGAATATCGTGCAATAGTTCATGTATTTCAGTAATTCAAATGAAAAGGTGAAACTAATATATGTAGTATATATAACTATATACATATGCATGATTATACTTTTCAGAGGGCCCACATTTCTGTATTTAAAATCCTTTTTTTTATTGATTTCATGTAATATTCTAATTTTCTGAGATTTTGAATTTGGGGGTTTCATAAGCTGTATTCATAAATTTTTGCACGATATTCACATTTTTTGAGTTTCACCTGCATATATATATATATATATTACATGAGATGATCATTAATCAAAATGAAATCACACTTAACTGCATATCAGTATTTGCTGAGAAAAGCTCCTTATTGACTTTAAATAATATTATGGCATTGAAAAAACATTTCAAATATTGGCTTTAGTAGTTAATAGACTGCTGGTTTTATTTTCATAAATTAAAAGTTTTGTTGGTAGCACAAATCTCATTAGTTAACTTCATTGGTTAATATGAACTAAAATTTACAAGTAATCATTTAGCAGACGTTTTTTAAAAATCCAAAGAAAAATACTTTAATTGTTCTCAGTTAAATGCAAAGCTCAACATAATACATCATTAATACAAAAATGTCCATCCGTTATTATATTATTTAGTGAACCTGAGCTGATATGAACAAAAAAAATTAACTAACGTTCACAAAGTGTAATACCGGAAAATACTTTAACAAATGTATTGCTCAAGGTTAATTAATGCATTACAGTTTTTCTCAATTGTTTACACACAAATTCTGGTACTTGAGACACAATGACCACAACATGTAACTCATTCACCAACCCCCTGAACCAATTCTGCTAAACTATAAGCACTGCTTTAAACTCAAATTGCAGTTCTAAAACACACGTTTTTCAAAACACTACACACAATTCTCTGTATTTGGCACAATTTTCATGCACAAAATCTCTTGTTTTCACAAGGAACACACTGCCATTCAGATCTGCACACTGACTTGTCACATGGGCAAACACATGTCACACAGTTTTACAATTCTGCTTCGGTCTTTTATGCTAAAGCTCTGATTGCTAAGAGAAGATGCAGCACAGTTATTTTTTTATTTTTTTTACTGTAACTGCATACAGTACATTTTTCTGTTGTTTTGTATGTAGACCACTGTATGTGCAACTTTATGTTGGTTGTGATGTACGAAATGTGCGATCTATCTCCCATTGTTTTTGTGGGAAAAATAAAATATATTTGTTGCAGTGTATTTGTGTGTTCTGGGTATAAAAACAATATTCTCAAATATTTTACAACACACTTATGTATGTACTGTCTGTAGTAAGTGTAACACTGAACAAAAAAGGCCTGAATCATTATGATGAATGGAGAAGAAGTGTTTTCCATTCATCACAGTGTTTTACATTGAGCACATCAGTGTTCAACTGGTTCTTATAAATGTCTATTCATATGATGGTTTGTGTGTGTCAGTTGAAAACAAAATACCATTTTGAGAAGAAATAACATTGTTTTGAATGTAAAGTTTCATTTTGCAGGAGAAGTGAGGGGTTTTGCCCATTGTGTGTGTGTTTTTTGATTTGTGTGTAGAGTTCTGAGAATATGAGGCATTCTTTCAGAAAATGTGTGTAAACAATCGAGAAAAACTGTAACTAACATAAGCTAATGGGACCTTATTGTAGTGTTAATATTGCATTGTGACTTTATTTTAATACAGATTAAGTATAATAAAAAATATGCTAAATGATTATGAAAAGTAGTGAATTGACTCTCTGTTTGAGGTTCACTGCATGTGTTTACTGGGTCTCAGTAAAAGTGACCCAGCAAACCATCGTGTGTGTGTGTGTGTGTGTGTGTGTGTGTGTGTGTGTGTGTGTGTGTGTGTGTGTGTGTGTGTGTGTGTGTGTGTGTGTGTGTGTGTGTAGGTGTGTGTAGGTGTGTTTATTTTTGTGCATGTGGTTTGTGTGTGTGGGTATTTGTTTTCTGTGTGCATGAAGAGTGTGTGTGGGTTTGTTTGGGTGTCATGAGTGTTTGCTTCAAGTCTGTGGTGATGGTTTAAAACCAATAGATTTTGTTTAATTACGCCGCAGAGGAAAAACATGTCTGACTCAATACGCCAGATTTTTCTCTCTTTAAAGATGGGATTTCTCTCAAAAAATCTGCATTTGTTTAATTTCAGGTGTCAGTCTCTGTAGAAATTATTTCGAATTGGCAGAACAATGTAGAAACTGGAATGCAAAAAAGTGCAACATTTGACTATCGGTAATATTACTGACTATTAATAGTCTTTTAAATCCAGGCTGAGTGCAAAACTAATTGTAAGCTTGTCACAAACTACTTTTAGACTATTAAAAATATGACTAAAATTTAACTAAAGTGACTGTATAGTTGCAATGTCTTGCATTTTTGCTCTTAGACTCTTATTTTAAAGTTTTTTTTCTGTTCCTGTTATATTACTAGTTTTATGGTGAGTCTGAATTCGCCTACTTATACATATGTACTGTTGTTGTGAAGAAAAAGGTACCTATTTCTAAGTGTGTAGCAGAATAGTAGGCAAGCTTTAGGACATACTTCCTCATCATGTCACGGTTAACCCTTAGGGGTCGAAAACCGCATCCACGCGTTTTGCTGGATTTGTTCCTTATCAGTGCAAAAGAGAATCAAATTACTCTGTTAATTTTGATCTTAAATATAAGTGTTGTACATCATTAGATCCTGTTAAGTTTCTATTTTTTTTGTGGATACTCACAATAAAAACAAAGTGTTGTGCTTTTTGTCAAATAAAGAAAAATAAACATGATGCGCGTTTTAACTTGTCTCTGTCAGTGAGGTCCGTTCTGAAACGCGTCCTAAATATTAACTTTAACTCTCTCAATACTTGTCACAGAGATACGAGATATGTCTCTTTATGAAGCTGAGATTCTCTTCTTTTAAATGAAGTAATTTATTTAAAATATATATATTTACAGTTTATGTAATCCGTTTGAAACAAAGGAGAGTTACAGTTTTTTCGCTCACCCTTCATTATAGTTAATTAGGTGAGCCCGCCACACCCCCAGCGCTTTTGACATGGTAAATCTATGCATCACACGCGGCACGCCCCCCGATCAATGCCAAACACAGATTCTTCATCAGAGATTCACAGATAGTTCATCGCGTTTTAGGGATGGAAGCACGCTAACGTTACTCCTTCAGAGGATTATGGACAAATGGGAATAATTCACCTTTTTCTCAGTGGAATTTGAAACTCAGACGAAGAATGTTCCATTTTGAAGAACGAATTAACCCCGAGGATTCAAGTTCGGAGTAAGTTGTTTATAGTGTTTTATAATTCCTTTTCTGATCATAGAGCTCAAATGCATTTTCATATTTTGCATAGTAATTACCTCAACACAACATTCGTGTAGCAGCTAGGCCTATACGCTTGTGTAAACTTTTTAAATAACTGCTTAGGTATAATAAAATATATCGATCTGCGAGTGTTGTTTGAGTTCTTCTGTGATCACTCGCCAACCGTGTCAGAGTTCCGAGTTCGAAACTGCCCCCGGCATATTTTTTTCTCTCATCAAAACCGAATATGTTCATCAGTGGTACAGTCTATATCAAGCACACACGTATATAGGACACCCGTTTGTGTGCATTTTATTTTGTGATTTCACCGGAATGAATAGTGTCCGCAATGGCAATAGATTGAAGAGCACGTCCTAAGAGCGAGTGAAGACTGCGCGCGCGTCGCCACAAGAGACTGTATCCATGACACTGATAGCAGGACACGAGCGCTCAGCTTGAGTTCAAAAACAAAACATTTTAGCTCTAGATCTCTTATTTAAGAGCGGACTAAATGAATGCTCTGCTAGTTAACTGGGGATGTTTTATTTGTATTAGGTACAGCCGTTCATTGAGTGTATCAGTAAATGCGTGCGGTCTAAATGGGCCATAAACAGATACTCGCGGTTACGCGGTCTACCCATCAATAGATGTTTCTCTGTCCATCAACAAATACATTGTGCATCTATAATCATAATAGTCCATCAGTTTACTTTGGATAATGTGCTAACAGTTTTTTGCTTTTGTTTTGTTGTGTTTACATCGTCACCATCAGCCTTCAGAAATCTTTCTGATATAATTTTTTTTTTTAAAATCAATGTTGTAAACAGCTGTGCTGCTTAATTTTTTTTAACCTGTGATAGTTTTTTAGGATCCTTTGAATGCACTTTTTTTAATTTATATAACCACTATATAAGCAATATTTTTTTATATATAATAAAATTATATATATATGTTTTTATATATAAAAAACAAGTTTGGTCTTTTTATGTTTTTTTTTTTTTTTTTTGAAAGGAAGTGTTAAGTGATATGAATGACTTTAAGTCTTTATGTTCTTAGGAAAGATTTCTATTTTGAATAAATGCTGTTCTTTTTAACTTTTTATTCATTAGTGAATCATTCTTAGTTCAGGCTGCCTCACAGCACCTTGATGGGCCATTAGACATTGGGGGAGTGTCTTTAGTCTCCCAGGTGTAAATCACATTAATATTCATGGGCATTAACACTCCCACACATACAGCACTGCTGACCCAAAAACTGATGTAAGAAATTCAAATCGTTATATTGATCTTTCTGAAAGAGTGGTCAGAATGATTTTCACTTCATTTTGAAGTAAAAATTCTAGCCTACAAGAATAGTAACTCAACAGTATTGTTTACAACTATTCAGTATGTGTTAAATGGCCTTATTGCGGTGACATTTTTTTCCCCAAAACGTACTAACCACGCATATTATTTTTTTTCTATAAAATGCAAACATGTACATCCATTTTGCTCACATATTATTGTAGCAGAGTTTGTGCTGAATACAGCAAATTTATATGTTGGCAAATGGTATGTTTTAAGTAGCTGAAATAAGCACAAATGTCAGGGCATACCAAAACACAGAAAGAGCCCCAAAACAGCTCAGACCCCTAAGGGTTAAAATCCTCCACATTTAATTTAATTTCCTACAGTATCGCAGACGAATAACAGCACGTTGATCTTTCATACGGAGACTCTCCTCACGTGTTTGCATAATGATGCTTTAAAAGTTACTGACCAAAAGCATCTTAAAGCAACACTATGTAGTTTTTCAACTTTCATAATATATTTCCAAGACCCTTGAGATGGTACATCGACTTACAATAGGTTGAATGACATGACTGCCATAGCCTGACAGTGTCTGTATCGCTTTTACTGGCACTACGTAACTTCGGGGTTTGGGTAGTAACCCGAGCACAAAAACAACTACAAAATTCGACTACTTTACGGCATACCTCACTTCCCCCACTTCCTCAAATTCTGTGAGAGCCCAACTAGCATTTGTTTGCCGTCTGTAAGTTGTTGCCATGGCCGAAGCAGCAACTTAAACGAAGAAGGCAAAGGTTTTGTCGGAGGAGACTAGAAAGAGAAAAAGGGAGAGTGACAAAATAAAAGGCCGGACGAGGATCAATATTGGTCCAGCGTTCGCTCGCTGGCGTGAGCTAAAGGAGGAGTAAGCCTATGTCTAAACTGTGTGTACAAGTTTGGTA
The DNA here is from genome assembly GCA_036326025.1 of Chrosomus eos. Classification (NCBI taxonomy): domain Eukaryota; kingdom Metazoa; phylum Chordata; class Actinopteri; order Cypriniformes; family Leuciscidae; genus Chrosomus; species Chrosomus eos. The sequence continues at coordinate 1,956,879 of CM070822.1, read as the reverse complement.
GGGGCTACAAGTAAATATATGGTTAGACGGACAAAATAATCTTTCAGGATAACTATCCTAATGTCTGCAGGCTGATAGTCATGTTTGTTTATTTATTTTTCTGGTGAAAGTGTCTTGCCTCAGGCTATAATGCAAATCCATTTTTCAAATTTGCAGATTCATCTATGGTAGCTTGATATTATAATATTGACGATATTACCTACCACACAAACATTGAATTGAATTAGCATATCCGTTATGTAAAACAGTGGCGCTTTTTTTAGCACTTTTTATTCATGTTTGTAGTTCTAATCGAATCCTCGTCCAACGCACAATGAGTTGTGGGCAATATTAGCCATTAATAGTTTTTTTTAAACCGGAATGAAATACTCATTCCAACATACTACGATTTGGGACATTAATTCCAGTTTTGAAAACTATTGAGAACAGAAAGTATGCGAATTATTTTCCTGTGTTTAGTTCCTGTTTTCTTTTGTTTCCTCGGTTTCTAAGCATGATCTACAACTTAATGTTCCCTGACATGGTAATACTATAATAATTGCACAAATATATAGTGATAAACACTTTTGAATGGAACAAGTATCCCAGTCTGAGTTTGATTTGGTCTGTGTAGTGGCTTTTTTTTTTTTTTTTGTCTTTTGCTATTTGTTGTGCTGACTTGGGAATTTAAAGCGTCTGGTGCCAAATAAAATCCACCCACTCAACAACACAATGACACAATAAGGCACCAGAAGGCTGGATGAAGTGTATACTGTAGTGTTTCTCAGTCTCAGAAGGGTCTCTTTAGCATTCAGACACACTCTTCAGTGATAAACAGTGAGTGTGAGGGTTTGAGACCCCACAGATATCAGCTCACACACACACACACACAGCTGCCTTCAATTGCAGTTTGTAGGGTGGGGGGGGGGCGGCTGATGTCTGACGAAGCGTCAGAAAGACGATCTGTTTTTCCGCGGAGACGCCCAGTGTCAACAGACTGGCTGTCTCTCCCACACACACACACACACACACACACACACACACACACACACACACACACACACACACACACACACACACACACACACACACACACACACACACACACACACACACACACACACACACACACACACACACACACACACACACACACACACACACACACACACACACACACACCGTTCACACAACCCAGGGAATCACAGAGCAGCCACTTCACATTAATTACAGTAAGAAAAAAGGTTCAGTGGGGTTCCATATAGAGTCCCTAGAGTTCTCGACTCAAATTTAAAGCCAAAAATGTTCAATATAAAGAGAAATGTCTTTTTTTTATATCAAGTCTTGATGTAGTTTCAGGCTCTACTAGAACAGGTTTTCCTGCTTGAATGTTGATTATTTTCCTCATATTCTCCATTGTTGCGGCTCCTCTCTTCCCAGTCTGTCAGTAACGCTCTGTTTACTTCCTGTCTCTATGAAGCCCCTCCTTCTGAAAGCACACTGTGCTCTGATTGGTCGGCTGGATCGGTGTGTTGTGATTGGTCGAGTGCTTTGAGTGTATTTGGGAAATGTCCCGCCACCAGGGGGCCCCCCAATCGAGTTTAAAAAATATATATATATGTATATTTAGATGACTTAAACAAAGGACAAATGAATTAATGAATATGACTGAATGAATGAATAATTCAAGACAAGAAAATTCTGATTTCATGATCAATATACCTGCCTACAACTGCTGCTGTGTCTCAGCGTTTAAGTCATCCGCATAATCTAGACACCTCGCGTGTGCATAGACAATTCGTGCGCAACTGCGCATAGTCACAGTATCGGTTTAAGTTGGAGAAAACAGGCGCAGGGGAACTTAACCTTCTAGATGTTAGGATAGCAGTTTGAATAAATAATAAACATAGCAGTTTGAACTCTTCTCCACTTTATTATACCACACATCAGATCACTAACTCCAAAAACCTGTGACACTCCAGTACCAAGTGCACACGACCCATTCCTATCTACGGCAAGCCCCGAGGGGAAAAATACATTGCATTCACGCATTCAACGAGCGCCAGTACATCATTACCGGTATTATAGTAACAGACTTTGTTGGATTCTGTCATGTACAATCCAACAAAGTCTGTTACAATAATAATAAAAAAGATTTTGAGGACAGTTACACTGTATTGAGACATTTTTACAGTTTTCAACAATAATTGTCATTGTTGAACCCTTGCTCTTATTATGTTTCTGATTTCTCAGTTTTGTCATTATTTTAGCAAATCATTTTGTTATCATATATGTTTTGAGACAGTTTGTTTTAAGAAGTTTCAAAGAGTTAGTAAAAGAGTAAAGTAAAAGTTCAAACTTTTTTATTTAAGTAGGCATCTATTTTTTATTAAGAATTTATTTTGTATTAATACATAACCTCACTGTATTAATTTATAATGTATCATAATTGCGTGACATTTGTGGCAATAATCGTCAAGCACAGGGGACTCCGCGTAGTGGAAGGGGGCCCCCAAATCAAATTCTGCTTAGGGCCCCCAAATCAAATTCTGCTTAGGGCCCCCAAATCAAATTCTGCTTAGGGCCCCCACAAGGCTCGGGCCGGCACTGGTGATGTGTTCGTTCCCGGAAGAAACTCAAGATACAATGGAGGCGTTTCAGGAGTTCAGAAACACTGATATAGAGAATAACTGGAGCTTTTTTAATGCTCAAACAGCAACATTACACACTAAAGACAGATGAAGATGGAAAAAGGCCGAATACGCTCTTTAAAGGAGAACTCCGGTCAATTTTAACATTGAGCTCATTTTTTTGTAAATTAGGAGCGTTGTCATTACAGACAAAAACGACAAAAATCGTTTTTTCCTACACCGTGTTATCCTCTTTTTAAAATTCGCACCCTGTTTACTTCAATGGGGCAAGTTCTAAACCTGCTTTTAGTCTCTTAACATCCTTGATGTGTCATTACAAGTGCACAACAATGTCCACAGTAGTCGTTTGTCGAAGTTCGCGCGCGCGCTAGAGAACTTCGCGCACGCGCGAACTCGACAATTGACACCTTATAGTTTAAAACGTCAGTTATAACCATAGGTAAAGTACCTCGGACGCTAAATTATCTGAGTCGATTTAATGCTAACTATTGCAGTGCCACTGCCTGCAAACATTGATGCTAAATAGTGCTAACTAACGTTACGTGAAATAGTAGTGGAATGTCACTTACAGGAAAAAATGGAGTGAAGTACTCCTACAGTGTCGGTTAGAGCAGTTTATAGCAGAGCAACCCATTTTATGTACGATATTTCAATAGAAAGAGGTGGTATGATGTGTTGGGTCAGATCATGGCCGAGACGTCAAATTTCATAAATTCCACTCAGCGCAGCCCGTTATCAGCTGTCAATCAAGCTGTCAATCAAAGTTAACCACACCCTTATTTGTCATACATTTTATATCTAAATACGATCTAAACTAACGAGTTAGAAAAAAATTCACCCCCCTCACAGTTGTCAGGCACTCGGAACCTATCGAGAAATACAATAAAAGTCCATGGGACCAACCTGTAAAAACATGAATTTATGCTGTGAATGGGATTTTCGATGTATTGCAGTTTTTCGCACTTCTGGGTAGGCTTCATTTTTCTGATTAGAATGTTGCTGCTTGGTTAAAACACAGTTGTTGTGTGTTTCCCTTGTATTTAAGTTTCTGATCTCGTCTATATTTAGGGTTATTTATGTATTATCTTCAGTGTGGATTAAACCAAGTTGTGAAAAAAAAACAGTCAATTCAATGTTGATTCAGTTCAGCTCAATTCAGTTACAGTCTCCATGTGGTGAAAATCAAGCATTTAATGTTGTTCATATGTCTATTTAATATGCTTTAAGACAAATCATGTGTAAATTCATAAGTCGACAGCATTGCTGAGTATTTTCTCCTTAAAACTGCAGTGAACCAAAGACAGTCTCAAAAACACTGAAATCGCTGGTGTTTCTGACGTCACAAACTACCTTGTAACCAATCAGATCAACGTGTGATCGTCAACCAGTGGATCTCTGAGTGAGTGAGTGAGTGGAGGCGGGGCTCATTTGCATATTCATAGAACCACGCATACTAAATGAGACAAGGGTGTCATTTCATCCCTTACAACTCACCTTTGATCACCAAAATTACATATTTAAGCATTTTTTTTCCTTCTTAATGCCTTAAAATATCTTGAATGTAACTTTCAAGATATTTTTGGAGTTACATTCAAGATATTTTAAGGCATTAAGAAGGAAAAAAACGCTTAAATATGTCATTTTGGTGATCAAAGATTAGTTGTAAGGGATATAATGATTGACTACAAGTCAAATTTTTCTCTCAATTGATAGTGTCAGTAAATCAATAACACTGTATAATCATTGTCTTTACTGCTAAAACTCTAAGCATTCCAGCAAAAAGCAATGTGGCATTTTTGTGTTTGCTTTGCCAGCGGGGTGTAAAGCCGTCTGTACTTTGCAGTAATAACTCATCGCCTCTCGGGTGGGGTGGTTATTTCAACTTAATCAAGTTGTTTAAAACACAGTTGTGCGCTAGGCGACAGGGCCGCTATTTTGACGCCAGGGATATTCACTGGGACGGTTCTGCTCTATAAAATGAATCAGGAAATCAGACTCGGCTTGAACAGAATTTAATTCACCTAATTGTGCTGGGGTTTTTCTCCATGTTACTCACTCGACATGCAGTTGTACTCATTATTTTTGCCTCCGTTTGAGTGGCTGTGTGGAGGAAACATGGCCCTGAGAAAACCACATCATAAAACACACAACGCAGTAAAAATACGACTTCAGTCAACCTCTCCCTCGACACTTTGGTTTTTTTACTGCGCTGATTTGTCTGCAAAGCAAACAAATACATTTAAAATCTAATTTCACAAGTTCATTATTTTTAACATTAGCAGAGGATTCATTAATCACCAGTTCTGCACAAATTAACATGTTGAAAGTGTTACCCTTACCCATAATGAAAGTTTATATGGCATCTATCAATTTGTCAAAGCATCCATGAAAAATGAAGCATAATTCAGAATGTTTTCTGCAACAAAAAAAGACTTAATTTATTAATTTATTGTTTTATTATTTCTTTTGTTGTGCTTCTGTTGTATGTTATTGTTTATTTCTAGACTGTGTTCAGCACTTTGGTCAACAGTTTAAGGTGCTTTATAAATAAAGGTTGATTGGATTGGATTGGATTTAGCCTGCTGGGTCAATTTATTGGGTTGTTATTTTTATTTTTTTAACCCAAATGCTGGGTTCAGCCTGCTATGGAATCTTGTTTCCGCCACAGAATAAAACATTTTAAAAGATAATTGCGAGATAATTGATAATTGCTTTTTATCTCACAATTGTGAGTTGACATCTTTTTTATATTATTTTACATTATTTACATTTTGTATTATTTCTCAGAATTGCGAGACAAAGTCGCAAATGCGTGTAATAAAGTCTGTGAGATATAAGAGATATTAAAATGCAATTCTGAGAACAAAGTCAGAATTTTACATTTATTTCTTACAATTGCAAGTTTATATCACGCAATTCTGACTTTATAACTCACAATCGCGACTTTATATGTAAGACCAAGCGGCAACATTCCAATCTCATAAATGAAGCCTACCCGGAAGTGCGAAAAACTGCAATACATCGAAAATCAGCTAGGGGCAGGTCCCAAAAGTGAGCAAATGTCCATAGACCCCATGTTAAAATGTCCGTTTTCACAGCATAAACTCATGTTTTTACAGGTTGGTCCCATGGACTTTTATTGTATTTTTCGATAGGTTCCGAGTGCCTGACAACTGTGAGGGGGGTGAATTTTTTTCTAACTCGTTAGTTTAGATCGTATTTAGATATAAAATGTATGACAAATAAGGGCGTGGTTAACTTTGATTGATAGCTGATAACGGGCTGCGCCGAGTGAAATTTGATCTCTCGGCCATGATCTGACACAACACATCACACCACCTCTGGATCCTTTCTGAACATTTGTATTGAAATATCGTACATAAAATGAGTTGCTCTGCTATAAACTGTGCTAACCGACACTGTAGGAGTAAGTTACTTCGCTCCATTTTTTCCGGTAAGTGACATTCCACTACTATTTCACGTAGTTAGCAGTATTTCTATTTAGCATCAATGTTTGTGGGCAGTGGCACTGCAACAGTTAGCATTAAATCGCCTCAGAGAGAGGTACGATTGAACTCTGTGTGTTTGTGTGTGTGTGTGTGAGTGAGAGAGAGAGAGAGAGAGAGAGAGAGAGAGACGCAGGCACCATCGAACTGTGACAGTGTGTGTGTGTGTGTGTGTGTGTGTGCGCGTGCGTGTGTGTAAGAGAGAAGCAGGCGCGTGTGTGTGTTGCGCGGGCGCGATCGAACAATGGAAGCATAAAAACATACTCCGTCATTTCGTTCATACAGGACATTCAATCAGCAAAGTGTTTACTTATATTTTTGTACACTCGCAATAGTAACGTTACAGATAGCTGAGGCTGCTTGGATGAAGAGGCGCGTCCACCGGCCGGCTCAGTCTCACACAAAGCCCGCCCTTTTACCCATATATGGATTGGCCAGAAGGTGGGCGGGGTTAGGCTTTCCCAAGATTTTCAAAGATGGCGCCGCCCATACCCCCCATAAACGGCTTCAGAACCGTTATTCGGAAAGCCTATGGGTGACGTCACAGACGCTTTGTCCATTTTTCTTACAGTCTATGTGTAAGACTCGTAATTGTGAGGGAAAAAAGTCACAATTGTCAGATAAAATGTCGCAGTTACCTTTTTATTTTTCATTCTGTGGCGGAAACAAGCTTTCATAACCTGCTGGATAATTTTATTGGGTAATTTTTTTACCTGTGTTGGGTAGTTTTCTTCCCACTGATTCCCATTGGCTGCTGTTGCTGCTCCTCCTTTTGAGTATTTTGTGACTGTAAAAGACTGACTTACCATTGAATAAAAAAAATTGTTTATGAACTGTTCCTGTCCTACAGTGTATATATATATATATATTTAGAGTGCATTTTTATCATTTAAAATGAAAAACCTTCAATATCAAATTGACTGACCCAGCACTGTCAAAAAAACAACCCAGCAAATGGGTTAATGTATAAAACCCAACAAGATGGGTAAAAATAACCCGGCATGTGTTCTGTCCAATATTTACCCAGCAAATAACCCAGACAAATAACTCAGAAATAGTTGTGTTTAACCCTGCATTTTTTTGTATGTAATGACTTAGTTGACATGGCGTTACAAAGCTATTTATAGCCAGTAGAATGTCTTATATTATCCTTGATTATTATTATTAGCACAAGCAATAAAGATTATAAGATCTTTTTTTAGGATAATTATTTTGATGTTTTGTTTTAAAATCACAGCAAGGTCCCTGTGCTTCCCTGAGAACTGCTTTTGTTCACACTAAACCCTGGAAAATCCCGAGCCGTCCAGCTACTGTACATGTAGCCAATTCCTGGTTTAGCCTTCACTTTTCCACCGCCGGTCTCAAATCCAAAGACAAGGCGGAAAACAAATGAGCAAGTCAGTTGTCAAGATCGTTAGCAGATAGAGAAATGATCCATGTCTCTGACTTCTGCTTATTGCTTCCAGTCTCTCCGAATCTGTATTCATGCACACGCATAAACTAAACACAAACCACTGATTTACTGACCGATCATGTCTTATGCTTTTGATATTAACAGAGCGCATAAATTACACACTGATTCAATTGCAACAAAGAATATTTTGGGGTCTTTTATAGGAGGCCTGGAATTTCACTCAATTGATCTTTTTCTAGACCGTTTCAACTGGTTAATACGGAAGCGTATTGTATTCACTTGAGGGAAAAAATCTACTCTGTTTTTCTGAATTAACGAGTTAATTATCTCAGAATTACGAGATAATTTCTCATGAAAAAATTTTTTTCACTCTGTTTTTATGAATTAGCGAGTTACTCATAATTTTGAGATAATTAAGTCATTATTTCAGAAAAAGAGAGCAAAAACTTTTTTCCATGAAAATTTATCTCATAATTTTGAGATAACTCGTTAATTCAGAAAAACAGAGCAAAAACTTTTTTTCCATGAAAAGTTCTCTGGTAATTCTGAGATAATTTACTCGTTAATTCAGAAAAAGAGCAAAAACTTTTTTCCCATGAAAAATTATCTTGTAATTCTGAGATAATTAACTTGTTCATTCAGAAAAACAGAGTAGATTTTTTTTTCCTCAAGTGAATGCAATACGCTTCCGTAGGTTAACAATTTAATTGAACAGTTTTATGTATGTTTGGTAATCATGCAAACAAGGATCTATAATTTTCCTAAAATGCCAAATATTCCATGCAGTCTCAATTAATAAGGTCATAAAACGGCATAATAATTATAAAAGATGTTAGCAAATCAAATAAAGATTAGAGCATGCGCCAAATCTACTGTCTCTGAATGAAAAATGGATTTGCATAAGAATGCCTTTGATAGTCACCTATCAAAATACAATGTTTACTTTTATTCATTTGCATATTTGCATAGCAAAGTATATATTTTATGAGTGCATGCATTTTTTGGGAATTAAACCCATGATCTTTGCATTACAAGCGCCAAGCTCTACTGTTTGAGCTACACTCTAAAAAATGCTGGGTTGTTCCAACCCAAATTTGGGTCAAATATGGACAAACCCAGCTTTTGTTGTTTTTTTCACCCAAGGGTTGGGTTTGTCCATTTTTGACCCAAATTTGCATTGCAAGCGCCAAGCTCTACTGTTTGAGCTACACTTTGAAAAATGCTGGGTTGTTCCAACCCAAATTTGGGTGAAATATGGACAAACCCAGCTGTTGTTTTTTTTTCACCCAACGGTTGGGTTTGTCCATATTTGACCCAAATTTGGGTTAAAACAACCCAGCATTTTTTAGGAATGCACCAATTTAACATATTTTGATGTATACTAAATTAAAGGAACATTATATTTTTGGCCTTTGACTGTAAAGACTGGAGTTTGTTTTTGAAAAACTTCTCAAACTTCTGGATCAGACCTACTGCAATATGCAACAAAAAAAGAAGCAAAAAGTAGACATACGCCTTTGTCTTTTCTCACTTTGACTTCTGTAATGCACTTTTTATGTAACTGCCTAAAAAAACAGACAGAGTGCAGCTTGTGCAAAAACTGCGGCCAGGTTATTAACAAAAGCCAGTCAGAGCAAGCATATTACACTAGCTTTGGCTTCCAGTCTCAGAAAGGATTGATTTTACCGTTCTTTATTTGTTTTTAAAGCACTAAATGGCCCAGCACCTATGTTTTAGAGTATCAGCGTTTCACTACATCAGTTGTGATCACTATTGCTTTTTCAGCCACAGACTGACTTTTCTTCACCTGTCCTCATATTTCACCTTTGATTTGCTTTTATTTTGCAAGCTCTTGGTCTGAGAGGTAATAAAAACTAGATTTTTTTTGAACATTTAAGTGGTGCTTGCCCATGCAAAACTTGAGAGTATTGTGGATATGCCAAGGTTTAATAACTAATATGAGCAATATTAATTTGTACACAAAAAGGTTGTGCTTTGAGACACTCTGTCTACAGTTAAAATTGCTTTATCTTATTAAAATAAACCCAAATAAGCGTCCAAACCACTGTCGTTTCCAGCTTTCAACACTTCAGGCTCTTGAATGATGTTGCCTCAGATTCTGGACTGCGTTTCATTCCCACGTTTTTCCCTGAAAATGACTGTTTTCCCCATTGCCATCCACTGTAACCCAGCAAAAGTAATTTGATTGCTTTGGTTCTAGTTCTCAGACATTATCTTTATCCTATAATTCGGTTTCTCTCTCCGAGACAATGATGCTGCTTTTCTCTCACCTTAGTACATGTTAAGCTTGTCTACATAGAAATTAAAATGAACTCATCCAGCGAGTATATTTATCAAATGCTTGGGTTTCTTTCTGAGTCAACATTATTGAAACATCAACCATTGTTTTGGTTTCGCTCGACCCACTTAAATCAGTGAAAGCGCCACAAACTCTGATAAAAGGCTGTTCTTTGTGAGAGTTGTCCAAAATCAACTCTAATATGATGATGTGCTGACAATCATCCACAGATTTAGGCCAAGCATTTCCCAGCATTCATAAAGATCATTACATTGTGTAATTATTTTCGATAGCACGCCCCAGCGCTCGTACAATTGTTCCTAATAACACATCAGCACTGATTTAAACATGCATTTACTAAAACAAACCATTTTTTGAAACTGGATATAATTTTGCCAGGATAAAAAAAAGAAAGTTTGGTCCCACTTTATATTAAGTGGCTTTAACTACTATGTACTAACATTGAAATTAATAATTTGACTTATTGTGTACTACATTGTGTACTTATTACATTTGTAATTACACTGTTGACCCATTCCTTATGGTGTGTTCACACCGAACGCGAAAATACGCATCTATCGCGTCTAGTTAGACACTTGAACATTTTGAACCCATTCGCGTTCATAAAAAAACAACACAATTTCTTTCTGGCATACGTTTCCGTCATATATCCCGGTGTCGAAACCTTGAATGCCTGGGTACTGCTAACTTTGGCTAATGCCAGTGCTACTGCTAACAAGTTCATAATAATGTAAAAATAGCTAGAATCAAGTAAAGGGTGTATTATTTTCATCACTTACCAGTAGGGTTGGGTATCGGTTGGGTTTTATCCGATACCAGTACCTACTCTGTATTTTTTTAAACGGTTCCTGTGCTTAAACGGAAGTTCCGGGTGTCTCTTGCAAATTAGTTAAAATCTCCAGGAATCTCGAGAGTGAGCGAGCAAGAGCGCGCATGCGAAACAGAAGAGACTGTGCTCCAAACTGTGTAGCGCACGCACGGCGGAGAGGGAGAGTGCGAGCGACCTTGCGTGTGTGTGTGCCGAAAGTCAGACACCGAAATTTTTATTCTTATTCGGTCTGGTTACTACCGTTTACGTCGGAACAGGTTCCCTATATGGCACAGAGTTTCGGTACCCAACCCTACTTACCAGGTAAGTCCAACTTCGCTTATTTTTCTCCAAGCTATTTCCTTTTTTGCCCGGTCTCTGTAAGCATACGACGTAGTATCGTATATTTCAGGGTACGCACAGATGGCAACAATTAGCATCTCCTCCATTTTCGACAACAGTGATAGACCGGACGTATCAATTAGCTCTTCGTTGATTGGCTGGCTCAAAAAAGCGTCATGCGAATCTTCCGCTCGAGTTCCAATTTTTCAATTTGCGCTGAAGACGTTCGTGGCAAACGCGGTGCGTCATGCATCTATTCGCGTCTTTGCATTGACTTTGTATGTAATCTACTCGCACAAATAATTAAATTCGCATTCGGTGTGAACACACTATTACACCTTAACACACCCTTAGACCTACCCATACATCGACACATGTCCCTAACCTTACCCGTATCACATCTCAATAGCAGCTAAAGTGTTTTACAATACAACATGAACACAATAAGCTCAAGTTCATTTTATTTATATAGCACATTTTATAACAGCCACTGACTGACCAAAGTGCTTTACAGAACTACAAAATTAAAAGACACCAACACCATGCGTAGTAGCACATCATAGAACAGTACAATAAGTACATTGTAAGTCTATAGTAGTTAAAGCCACTTAATATAAAGTGGGACTGAAAGTTTAGATATTTGTACTGAACAACAAAGCAAAAATACATAATTTTTTGAAGTGTCCGATGTTATCTGAGTAAAAGCTATTGAGAACGACATTAAAAACGACAGTAATCAGCAGAACTTTTTCTTCTATGCCTGGAACGTTTCTTTTGGAGCACTGAAATAATTAGATTTTTTTCTGATGTTTTTGGACTGGCTACATATTTTTTAAAGGATAAATTATAACTTTTTAGAAATAAATGTTAGTATTTTACTCTCTGAAAGATTTATTTTTTCCTGCCGGTGTGCAAATGGAGACATTTGAGAGGAAATGAGAGAATCTTTGCCAGTGACAGATAACAGGGAACGAAGGGAACAACAGTTTTCCCTCGGCGAGAGATCACACGCTTTCTCAAACTTTAACCTGAAGTTTACCTGCACATGTTGAAACTGAAAGCTTATACTTGTGAGACTTTCTCTTGAAGTCCTAGAAATCATTTCACATGAAGTTTAAAAAATGCTATACATTCACTACACATGTTCATATTGTCCCCGGTACTCTCCTAATGACACCTACACACTCCTGATGTATCCTATATACTTTTTATGCACAACAAAACTTGAATTTCTTTTTCAGTATTTTTGTCGTCTTTGGGCTCCAGACTGCGCCTAAAACTGTTGGATTTGTGACCTAAAAAATTAAAATCCTCAGAAAAATTCAGAAAAACAGAGCAAAAACTTTTTTCCCATGAAAAATTATCTCGTAATTCTGAGATAATTAACTCGTTACTTCAGAAAAACAGAGTCGATTTTTTTTCCCTCAAGTGAATACAATACGCTTCCGTAGATAAGTGATAAGTCAGTGAAAAAACAAAACAAAACAGTACTGGCAACATTTGAAGGTTACTGAGGTTTGTCTAAAAAAAGTCGCTAGATTTGTCGCTACGCTAGTCGCTTTTTTGAAATATTGTCACTAAACGGGTCTGAAAAGTCGCTAAATATAGCGACAAAGGCGCTAAGTTGGCAACACTGCACACACTCCACGGCTGTGATGTTCCCTAGAAATGATCCTCTCATGTTCACAAGCCCTGTGTGAAGTCTTTCCTCACAGTACAGGCTGATACTGTTTGTCCCGCTGGCAGACGAGCACTGCTTTAATTATCTAAACGAGTGCTAAACGAGTGCAACACTGCTCAGTCTCACCCAGACCAGACAGAGCTGTTTACCCAAACACATCTAGACATCATTACAGTCTCTCCAGATCCCTCAAATATGTTTGTGCTTTACACTACCCTACATTTTTTTCTAAATACAATCATGGCTCTTTATAGAATACAGGCATTATTTTATGACTAAAGCAGATGTTTTAATTGCACTTTGACTTTTTTTGATGAGACTGTAAAAAGATGAGACTTGTTTGTTTTGTTTTTCAGTAAAATATCTAAACATTCTTAAATCCTATTTGATTGAGAAGCAAAATGACAGGACATAAAGTCTTCCGTAAAATTCATCAAAATTAAATTATTTTATGGATGAAACAATAACAAAACTCTGCATAAAAACATAAAACAAAACTTGAATTAAAAAAATTCTCACGCCATGTTTTAAATATAAACTTAAATTTTCTTTTTAGAAAACCTTAAGTAATTTTGCTTCTCAAGTACATATGTTTAGATATTTACTGAAAAATACAGTGATAAAATAAATTGCGTGGTTCTGAGATCAGTAAACATACATATGACTCTACAACAAATGAACATTATGTTTTTGATTGAGATGTTTTAATGTTTAACCTTTACTGAAGTCTACAGCATTCGTCACCTATTTTTTAAGGTCAAGTTTGTTGACCCCCAAGAACATCTACATGAATCCCAATGCTATTTTTATGCTTTTAAATTACTTCTTGCAAAAAAACTTAAGAAATGCTACATTATGTGCATTATGTGCAATATAAATATATACTAACATTAATCAATGCTGCATTCACACTTAAATGGCTCTTTTGTGTGATGGGATGAGAGTTTTTTTGTGATAGTTCGGTCAAAAATCCTTGATTATGCGGCACGTTTTCTTAAATGCGATGGAATATGTGGGATATTTATGCAATTTTATGCAATGAAATTGCGGGAACTTGCAAAAACTGCGGTTTGATGAAAAAGAGAGAAAAAAGTGATTCCCCTGTTCCCTTTTCTCTCTAGGCCACTACCTTAATGTAAAGAGTCATTTCTTATTACTTCCTAAGATAAGCAAGCACACTACATCACAGAAAGTGCTGGAATATTTCAGTTCATCTTGTTTTATTTCAGATCTTAATAAACACATCAAACTTACAAAACATTGATCAGTCAAACTAGTTCTGGAGCTTTACAAAAGGAATATGCTACAACTTCTGTAAAAATGAACAAATAAAATATAAAAAAATTAGAGTTTTACAGCTTTTCGATGATGTTTACGTCACGTAATTACGTCACTTCATAACGTTCCCATGGCAACAGGGAAACGGCGGCTCTTGTGTGAAGCAAACGCAACATTTTTCAACTTTCTGCTGAAATTTATGTGACTTTTTTGCAACGTAAATGCAGGGATTATGAAATCATGCGATTATTTTGCGGCGAAAGTGCGGCGTATTTGAAAAATGCAGACTTTGGCTGATTATGCATTGAATTATGCAATCCCATAATCACGTTTTTTTTGGAGGAACTGAATGGCTGGAGATCATTGATGATCATTGAATTAATGACGTCCAGCGAAATGTTGTTAGTATGAAACCTCTAATTTGATGTCAGCTGAATAAGAAAGTAATTTAGTGCATTTTAGTGAAAGATTATGAAGACAACAGTAAGTGTTTTAAATAGGGTTAATTTTATTTTTGATTTCACAATCTACCATCAACAGAAGAAAAAGAAAATACCAGCAGGTAACTGTGGCTTATAAAGCTTTCACTGAGATGAGCGGACAAATCTGGACAAATTCTGTCTGTTTTTGCAGGAGGACTGGACTAATTTGTGATAACTGGAAAGGCTTTGTAAGCAGCAACTCAATCTTTTAGCCAAGGTCTTCACTTGCCTCTGGAAAATGGCCCAGATCTGATCTCTAAACCCATTTCTGACGCAGATCAACCGAACTAGACGTGGACAACCTTGAAGAACTCTCCGAGAGCGTGGCTTTATTTCACACACCAAATATGAGGCCCAGTTTTCATAAAGTTTCAGGTGACATTGAGAAATATCGTGGCATTGGTGAAGTTATCCGTTCTTTGACGGTTCATCCAGCCTGGTCTCATTGTTAATACGTAGGTATTAATACGTTATTTTCAAAGATAGAAAACGTACGTTTTTGTACGTTTGGATAGATGCTGAAACGTATAATATGGACGTATTTGCAACGTTTTAAACGTAACATTATTACGTTTTTACAGCTACAAAACGTTAACAATTTACGTATATTTTTCACATCATAAAGATATCTGTATACTTTCACTTTTAAAGATAAACGTAACAAGATCCCTTAATCCTACTCCCAAAACCTAAACATATCCATTTTATACAGAATATAAAAAGGATAAAACGTAACGTTAATGGACAGAGATGTTTAGGTAAAATGGCAGTTTTATTAACAATATAGCATTAAAATATATTTTGAGCCACTAATCCTACTCCTACCCCTAAACCTACCCATAACCATTTCTTAAAACTATGTCAGGCTAACACAATTATGAAGAAAAAAAAACATAACAGACAGACAAGTATACATTTCACAATAATTTATTTATTGAGAAAATGTCAAAACCGGTAACGTTAACATTACCAAGTCGTTCACATGATGATGCGTTGCAGTCGCAGTCCTCTCTGGCAGTATTGTAGTAGTTGTGTATGAGGTACAGATCAGAATTTAAGTTATTAACGTTAATCCACGAAAATGTTAATCCGATTTCGGTTCGCTCTCTGAAGGCACGCGCGCTTCTCCCATAGGCTTCTCCATTTCAAATGTACTACACCGACTGAAACACGGCATGTCGCAATCTGTGACGAAGCAGGCGAGAGCCAATGAGCGTTTGCTATTACGGCCGTAAAACATGTTGTAACTTAACACTGAAGGCGCATTTTTTGAATTTGAATTCATCACCAGCGCGGGATACCGGGATCATGCCGATCATGCGCGGGATAGATTTGATGTTTGCGGTCGCTGCTGAGAAATGAAGATGAAGATCACTGATAAAAGGCTGAATTTGGATCTGTTTCTTGCAAACAACGTATGGATTCTAGGATTTGGATTACATCAAGCTAATAAAATGTATGTCTTTTGTGAATGTATCAGTATGTTTTGTTTTATTGGAGAAAATGCTTTTTGTGTAAATGCACTAAATACTTCAAAGTGGTTAAACGATTAAACAAGGTATTTTTAACGCAGGCTAATCCTCCGAAACGAGTTTGCTGCAGAAGGCACGAACAGAGCGAAATGTTAATATTTATGAGTAGGCTAACGTTCTTAGGCCTATTACTGTATATTAATAAATGCGACTGAAAACGTAATTGATAAGACAGTTAAATGCAATAGTCAAAACATTAATGCCACGATTATGCATAAATAGTAATACGTACAAATGTCTACGTTGGGAGATTTGTTCATACGTAAATAAATTACGTTTTTGTGCTGTCAATACGTAAATATTTAACGTTTTTAGTGCTGTAAATACGTCAGTATTATACGTTTCTGCGTGTATAAAACGTAAATAAATGTACGTATGATAGAACTACACTTTACGTAAAAATACACACGTATTCTCATGAGATCACGTTGGTTCATCACCTCTGTGGCCTGGGGTCTCATTTATAAAACTGCATAAGATCCTTACTAAAAGTGTACGTGCGCCCAAATCCAAAACTGCCGTATGTCAAAAAATATTATAAATATTAAAGTGTGTATGTCAGAACCTGCGCAAAATTCCCGTTATAATCCCAGTTTGGGGAAGATTGTGCGCACGCTTCTCCCCGAAATAACCATATATGAGCTTACAACGCCTCGTTTTACTATGCATATCCTCATCTGCATATCATTTGCATATGCATATTAATCCATGTGACACGTGTTTAACAGTACAAGACATTAGAAAAATATTAGATACAGATGTGCGTCACATTACATTGCTAAAAATCATTTAGTAGCCTATCCGTGTCTTATTTTTGAATAAATAAATAAAAAATTTCAGAAAAAGTCTTTCTCAATCTGTTGCCCTGGCCAAATAGTATATGCAATTGCTTTATATTTTTAATGGAAATAGATCGGCCTTATTGTGCATTATTAATTATTATTTGCGTGAAGATATTTTTCTCACACCATGAGTCATTATCATAAGCAAACATTAAAACACAGCATGCCACAGGAAAAGTGTTCAAAAGCAGCGCATTTATTAGAATTTTATTATTTTTGTAACTTCTCTGTAATAATTTTATGTCATTTAAGTGCTTAACTCCATTAATGAGAATGGCATATTTAATCTAAATGTGTATATTAGATGTAAAACAGTTTAAATCATTATTTTTAAACTGTAACATATATTAAAGGGATAGTTCACCCAAAAATGAAATTTCTGTCAGTAATTACTCGCCCTCATGTTTTTCCAGACCCATAAGATATTTGTGATTAAATCTGAGAGCTGGGTCACTCCTCCATAGGCTTCTAAGGGATTGAAACTTGCCGGCCCAGGAAAGTCATTAAAGAAATCGTTAAAATAGTCCGAGTGACTACAGTGGCTCAATCTTAAGTTTATCAAGTGACGAGAATACTTTTTGTGCGCAAAAAACAAACAAAAAATAACGACTTTATTCAAGTATTCATTTACTTCTCTGACGGCCTCGAGATAGTTCACGTAGTGTAACAGCGCAGTGCTTCGGTGTTGAACGTCACACGCAGGCTCACCATTGGCCGACGCTGGTCATGTGTGTGTGTGTGTGTGTGTGTGTGTGTGTGTGTGTGTGTGTGTGATGTCACGTTCAAACAGAAGCGCTGCACAATTATACTATGTGACTATCTCGAGGCCAAGAGAGAAGTAAATTAATACTTGAATAAAGTCGTTATTTTTGTTTGTTTTTTTGTGCACAAAAAGTATTCTCGTCGCTTGATAAACGTAACATTGAGTCACTGTAGTCACTTGGACTATTTTAACGATGTCTTTAATAACTTTTCGGGGTTGGCAAGTTTCAATCACTAAGAAGCCTATGGAGGAGTGATCCAGCTCTCAGTTTTAATCACAAATATCTTAATTTGTGTTACGAAGATGAACGAAGGTCTTACGGGGTTGAACAACATGAGGGAGAGTAATTACTGACAGAGTTTACATTTTAGGGTGAACTATCCCTTTAAACTGTTATTGTGAACATGCACAGTTAATGTTTGTACGCATGGCTCAGAGTTTGCGTGCATGTGTGCAAATTTTCCCGTCAAGTTTGTTTTTATAAATCACAACTTTTTAAGCTCTTTCAGGGCTTGTTTTGTGTGACGCAGCAGTTATACAGGGGTTGGACAATGAAACTGAAACACCTGGTTTTAGACCACAATAATTTATTAGTATGGTGTAGGGCCTCCTTTTGCGGCCAATACAGCGTCAATTCGTCTTGGGAATGACATATACAAGTCCTGCACAGTGGTCAGAGGGATTTTAAGCCATTCTTCTTGCAGGATAGTGGCCAGGTCACGACGTGATG
Organism: Chrosomus eos; assembly: GCA_036326025.1. Taxonomy (NCBI): domain Eukaryota; kingdom Metazoa; phylum Chordata; class Actinopteri; order Cypriniformes; family Leuciscidae; genus Chrosomus; species Chrosomus eos. The sequence continues at coordinate 1,938,551 of CM070822.1, read as the reverse complement.
CTGGTGGAGGAAAATGTTTCCTGACTCGCTCCTCCAAAACACCCCAAAGTGGCTCAATAATATTTAGATCTGGTGACTGTGCAGGCCATGGGAGATGTTCAACTTCACTTTCATGTTCATCAAACCAATCTTTCACCAGTCTTGCTGTGTGTATTGGTGCATTGTCATCCTGATACACGGCACAAAACTGTGCTCTTACCCTGCTAATTGGACCTTCACAGTCTGCTCTTATTGGTTCAATGTGCAATTAATGAAGATTGGCCACCAGGCTGGTCCAATTTAGCCATGAAACCTCCCACACTAAAATGAGAGGCGTTTCAGTTTCATTGTCCAACCCCTGTAAATGAGGCCTCGGGTCTCTAGATTGCCACTGCTGTTTATTGATGCAGGGTTTTAGGCTTCTCTTCTCATGCGCACATGGAAACCACAAAGCAGGAGCTGGTTTATTTTCTGGTGTTTAGACCAGGGCCGAGTGCTGCACCTGAGATGCCTTCGTAACTACATAATTGGATTGGCCAAAGTGTTTGATTGGATACAGTTAAAGTATTTGCCTTTCATCATGCGCTAAAAGGAACCAGCTCTTTTTCTACAGACTTTTCACAGTTTAGTAAAAGTGCCACTTCCAGAAAGTTCCCGGTAACACTTTATTTTACAGTGTCCCTGTTACATAGGTTACATGTATTTACCAATCCCTCCAGAAAAACTCGATTATGCGATGGCATAATTCAATGCATAATCAGTCAAAGTCTGCATATTTATGCATGTGCCGCATGTTTTCAAATATGCCGCACTTTCGCAGCAGCATAAATTGCCGATTTCCGCGCAAAATATCCAGGGCTTGCATGATTTCATAATTCGTTGCAAAAAAGTCACATATATCTCAGCAGAAAGTTGAAAAATGTTGCGTTTGCTTCACACAAGAGCCGCCGGTTTCCCTGTTGCCATGGGAACGTTATGAAGTGACGTAATTACGCGACGTGAACATCATCGAAAAGCTGTAAAACAGGAAGCACACATTTTATTTATTTATATTTTATTTGTTCATTTTTACAGAAGTTGTAGCATATTCCTTTAGTAAAGCTCCAGAACTTGTTTGACTCATCAATGTTTTGTAAGTTTGATGTGTTTATTAAGATCTGAAATAAAACGAGATGAACTGAAATATTCCAGCACTTTCTGTGATGTAGTGTGCTTGCTTATCATAGGAAGTAATAAGAAATTTACATTAAGGTAGTAGCCTAGTGAGAACAGGGTGTTAGGGAATCACTTTTCTCTCTCTTTTTCATCAAACCGCAATTTTTTCAAGTTCCCGCAATTTCATCGCATAAAATTTCATAAATATCCTGCATATTTAAAAGCATCATTAGCGAACTATGATCGCAAGTAGGTATGTGCTTGAAACAGAATATCTTATTAGGAAAGGCACAGATAATGGCTTCAAAACAAATAACAAATCCGGAAAATATTCGGCAGAACATGCGAGCCAGGGAATAGCGCAATATTAAAGCTATATAAAACTCTAAAATCACTACACGATAATGAGTGTGTGAAGTGAGCGCACACACACAGACACACAGACACACACACACACACACACACACAACGTCAGGTTTACTATCTTTGTTGGGACTCTCCATAGGCGTAATGGTTTTTATAGTACAAACTGTATATTCTGTCTCCTTACACTAACCCTACCCATCACACACACACACACACACACACACTAACCTGACCCCCTAAATCTACCCATCACACACACACTGACTTGACCCCCTAAATCTACCCATCACACACACACAACCCCTAAACCTACCCATCACACACCACACACACACACACACACACACACACACACACACACACACACACACACACACACACACACACACACACACACACACACACACACACACACACACACACACACACAACACACACCTCAGAACCTGGCAGCAGGTGTATGTGTATCTGTTAATGGATTATGCTGCATGTGCCACGTAAACCACACACAGAACATTTCTGTCCGTGTTTGTTTGTGAGCGTGTGTGTGTGTGGTGTGTGCTTGTGTGTGTGTGTGCTTGTGTGAGGTCTGAGTGGTAGACCAGCAATTACAGCTGAAAGATGTTTACACTCTTCATCGTGTTTACTTTACTGCATCACACCTGAGATGCCCTACATGACTGAAAGACCCTCTGTGGTGGTGTGTGTGTGTGTGTGTGTGTCTCTCTCTGAATGTGCATGACTGATGCATGCTGTGGAAATGAGCTGAATCTCACCACATGTGTCCCGAGACTAAGACTATAAGAGTACCACACCTGCTCTGACATCATAATATACACCTGAGTAGACTCAGACACACACACACACACACACACACCAGGCTTGTGCACAATTCAGAATTTGAATTCAATTTGAATTTATGTCAAAAGCAGGATCTAGAATTACAATTCGAATTTGAATTAAAGCAGAATTGCAATTCAATTCAAATTCAAAGAAATTCATATACATATTTTAAGTGAAGTGTTTAACAATCGAGCTTTACAGTATGTCAGATATGATTGCATTATGCACTTTGTTTTATTTGATTACTTTGAAATGAAAATAACATTGGAACAAATCTAGTTAAACAACATTGAAGGTGTAATTTATTTCAAGAATTTGATCATAATCTATATTTTAGAACTAAATGTATGCAGGGTTGAGAAGTGACTAGTAATGTGTAATTAAATTATATTATTAAATTACAAAATTAATGTAATTGTATTTACTGAGGTAAAATGTGTAATTCAATTAGTTACTAATCAAATTAAAATGAAATTGCATTGATAAAGAAATCCAAATAAAGTAATCCAAACCACATTTATAATGGGTAACTTATAACAGTTAAGCAATTACTTAAATGTAATTGCTTAACTGTTATAAGTTACCCATTATAAATGTGGTTTGGATTACTTTATTTGGATTTCTTTATCAATGCAAAGCAATTTCATTTTAATTTGATTTAAACTTAATTTTTAAATTTAATGATTTAGATTTGATTTAAAGCTCCATTGTTAAACACTTCACTTAAAATATATGAATTTCTTTGAATTTTAATTGAATTGCAATTCTGCTTTAATTCAAATTCGAATTGTAATTCTAGATCCTGCTTTTGACATAAATTCAAATTGAATTCAATTTCTGAATTGTGCACAAGCCTGACACACACACACACACACACACACACACACACACACACACACACACACACACACACACGCTGGAAACATTCCCACTACATCATTCACACACTTCCCATTACATTTACCTTTATGCATTTGGCAGATGCAATTATCCAAAGCAACATTGCATGTTTTACAAGATTTACATTTCATCAGTACATGCATTCCCTGGGAATCGAACCCACGACTGTGGTTGCAAGCGCAATGCTCTAAATGTAGCTTTACCGTCCTCAGATGTAAATTTGGCTTCACGGCTCATGGCATTTAAGTTTCAAGTTTGCTTCAAATGCTGAACTTCTCCTAAAATTCCTTAAAATATATAGAAACAGAAAAAATGGCGTCATAATTTTTTTTGGGACCAGTTGCATAAACTTCGATATTGCTTTTCCTATTCAAATTAGATCGATTTTTATGTAACAAGACTTCAAAAAGTTAAAATAAATAAAATTAAAATTAAATATTAATAAAATAATAAAAAATAAATAAATGACTTACTTTTAAGACGTCTAAGCAGATTACACAACTGGCTAGAGATGAGAATTCTAATGAGTTCATATTAAATCTCACTAATTCAAAATTTAAATTCTAAATTAATTATTAAATTAAAAATCAGTAAGAGACTACTGGCCCACCGGGAAAAGTCCCGACTCTCACGATTGCCACTCCGCTACTGGCAGAGGGGGTGGAGCTTCAGATTCTAGAGAGCATTTGATTGGACAGAAGATGTGATGTCATAAAAACCCCTGATCCATTTTAGTGGAATCTCCTAAATGCGAATTTTGTCATTGTATTGGAGCCCACCAGCTTATTCATAACATTACGGCTAACGTATTCATACTAAAAAAAGCGTACATTGTGATTTCAGGGGGCCTTTAAGATATTCTTGTGTTCATAGCGCATCAGAAAGGCGTGGGTTTTGGGGTTTTCTGGGCACAGCTGTTCTTCATGAAGGGTGAAGTTTGGTGGACTATGGAGACTCCATTAGTGTGGATCAGGGAAGCTCAGCGGCTCCAACTGCACTGATTGCCTTTTGTCTAGACTCCATTGAGTGTTTTTCATAACGTGTGGACATGGAAGTATTTATGAGGCCAGGGTTTAATGGACAAAGCTCACATTATATGACCTCCAATTCAGTCGTTTTTTACATTCACGTCTACTGGCAATCCCAAGCCATTCCTCTAGCTCTGAGACGGCAGTAACTGGGCTCAGGTTTATGGGAAGCATGGGTCGAGTGCAATAAAGTATCTACTCTAGTGCTTCTTTATGGCATTTCTGATCCGTTTATGTCAGATCTGACTATACTGTCTGGGGTCAGAGGTCATGGGTGAATCTCATGACACCTGTCAAGAACATGTCTAGATTATATTCCACTTAAAATCCCCAAAGAAAAGACTATATTGTTCCTATAAAGACAATGGAGTCTTTCTAAGGACCCATTAAGATTTATTTGCATTGTAAGATTTTGAGGACAACCCAAGCTAAGTTTTTGTTTTTAACCCAGTGTATTTTAGTGTATATACCAAGTTTGAGGTTGTTTTTAACCCAATGGCTGGGTAAATATTGGACCGGACACATGTTGGGTTAATTTTACCCAGCATATTGGGTTGATAAATATTTACTATAAAACTAGCTTTATTTCTTTCTTTTCTTTTACTTCACACAAGAATTAATGATTATGGATTAACTTCAATCCTCTGAACTTTTTAAAATACTCGTTTAGGTGACTCATATCGCGCCCCTGTAAGTTGCTTTGCATAAAATTAAACGTTATACAGCACAATAACGGATTTAAACTACCCAAACACTGGGTTGTTACGTCTGACACAGGAGCTGGGTAACACAAAAACTACCCAAACACTGAAAAAAAAAAATGACCCAAAATTGTTCCTATAAAGACAATGGAGACTTTTTAAGGACCATTTAGATTTATTTGCACTGTAAGATTTTGAGGACAACCCTTATGTTTTTAACCCAGTGTATTTTAGTGTATATACCAAGTGTTGGGTTGTTTTTAACCCAAGGGCTGGGTAAATAGTGGACCGGACACATGTTAGGTTAATTTTACCCAGCATATTGGGTTGTTTATTTAACCCAGCATATTGGGTTGATAAATACTACAAAACTAGCTTTTTTTCTTCTTTTTTTTTTACTTCACATGAATAAAGAGGTAAGAGGTGCCATAACCCAACCGCTTACCTCTTAGCGGTTTCACGCCCTGTTGAACTCTCTCTTCAAAGTTCTTTTCAACTTTCCCTCACGGTACTTGTCCGCTATCGGTCTCATGACGGTATTTAGCCTTGGATGGAGTTTACCACCCGCTTTGGGTGCATTCCCAAGCAACCCGACTCCGAGAAGGACCGTACCCATAAAAAAAATAAGCCAAAAGGCTCAACCCAGGATTTGGGTAGAAAAAAATAACCCAAGAGTGTATATGGTATGATTGTAATGGTCCTAAAACCAGGCCTCATTCTTCTAATGCAAACTGCAATTTATACTTTTTTTTTCTTTTGACTTTGGGTTAAAGTATGACTGGACAAGTTTTGATTGAGGTGAGATTCACCCTCGTGCAGCCCCTCTGTGCTGAATCCTGTCCATGTAAAACAGCTGAGGGGTAAATAGAGCCACTGGGCTGAACACATGCATCTGTCTAACACAGTAATGCATTACTGTACTCTGCACTTTGGCTGGGCGCACACAGAGTCTAAACAAACTCAAACCAAATACTGTGTGTACTGTAAATAGCCTTTTGTGCAGTTATTTTTCAGTACCAAAAATAGAAATCATGGATAACATGCATCTTTATTTTAGGGGGTGAAAGAGAGCAAAATATCCAGGATGGCTAAAACATATAAACTTCTCATCAAAACAAACACAGGACACATCAGGAAACCTCACACTGAGCCATTACGACAGAACGCAATTAAAATAAGTATGTCCTGCAAAAAAAAGTGTATTTTAGTGTATATACCAAGTGTTGGGTTGTTTTTAACCCAAGGGCTGGGTAAATATTCAATAGGCTTGTTAATTAGATTGGGGAAAAAAAAACCATATTTCCAGGTGGGCCAAAGAAAACCCTTGAAGGTTGCAGCAATTATTTCACAAATGAATAAGCGCAGTGTGGAAATGGCAGCGAGTTCAAACAGAGACTTTTGCAGGACTTGGCATCAAACCGCATGACGTGACATGTCAAATAAATGTCTGAAAAGACCTCGGACCTCGCTTGTCCACCTTAGAAAAATGCACTTACTTTTCAATTAAAAAAAGGCTACGCTCGTCTTTTTCTAGTGCTGTCTCCTCCCCCAATAAGGAAAGCTTAGTGTAGAACTGTGTCTTGTTCATTTTGGCCAATGAGAGTGTAAAAGTGTCATTCGCTGTGACTGTGTGGGCCCTTATGGAGAGGGTAAACTGTGCCAGAGCAGTGAAATCACTCCAGTGGAGAGAGAGAGGGGGGAGGGGGAGAGAGAGAGAGGAGATTGAGAGAGAGAGAGAGAAGAGAGAGAGTGAGAGAGAGAGATGAGAGAGAAAGAGAGAAGAGAGAGTGAGAGAGAGATTGAGAGAGAGTGAGGGAGTGAGAGAGAGAGAGAAAGAAAGAGAAAGAGTGAGATTGAGAGAGAGAATGAGAGAGAGTGAGAGAGAGATTGAGAGAGAATGAGAGAGAGAGTGAGAGAGAGATTGAGAGAGAGAAAGAGTGAGAGTGAGAGAGAGATTGAGAGAGAATGAGAGAGAGAGTGAGGGAGTGAGAGAGAGATTGAGAGAGAGAATGAGAGAGAGAGTGAGAGATTGAGAGAGAGAGAGTGAGAAAGAGCGAAAAGTGCATTTACAGTATGTCATGTGATTGACATGATAAGATTAAAGATTTGTACATTGTCCAGCTTTGAGTTTTTTTGTGATTGATCCTTGATTATGCGGCACGTTTTCTTAAAAAATGCGATGGAATATGCGGATATTTATGCAAATTTTAAGCGATATATGAAATTGCGGAAACTTGCAAAAACTGCGGTTTGATGAAAAAGAGAGAGAAAAGTGATTCCCTGTTCCCTGTTCTCACTAGGCTACTACCTTAATGTAAAGAGTCATTTCTTATTACTTCCTATGATAAGCAAGCACACTACATCACAGAAAGTGCTGGAATATTTCAGTTCATCTTGTTTTATTTCAGAACTTAAAAAACACATCAAACTTACAAAACATTGATGAGTCAAACCAGTTCTGTAGCTTTACAAAAGGAATATGCTACAACTTCTTTAAAAATGAATATATAAAAAATAAGTTTTACAGCTTTTCGATGATGTTCACGTCACGTAATTACGTCACTTCATAACGTTCCCATGGCAACAGGGAAAACGGCGGCTCTTGTGTGAAGCAAACGCAACCTTTTTTAACTTTCTGCTAAAATATATGTGACTTTTTTACAACGAAAATGCGGGGATTATGAAATTATGAAAACCCGCATATTTTGCACGGAAATCGTCAATTTATGCAGCGAAAGAGCGGCGGCGTATTTGAAAAAAATGCCCCCGCATAAATATGCAGACTTTGGCTGTTTATGCATTGAATCATGCGATCGCATAATCCCGTTTTTCTGGAAGGACTGGCTTACTTACACCATTATGTATGGAAGCTTGTTTCCGCCACAGAATAAAAAAAAAAAAAAGTGACTTTTTATCTCACAATTCTGATAATTTTTCACAATCTTCTCAGAATTGTGAGGAAATTCGCAATTTGAGTAAAAAAAGTCAGTCTCTTTACTTAAAAGTCAAAAGTGGGTATTTACTTAGAATTGGAATTTATAACTCACAAGTGCGAGTTTATATCTCACAAATCTGAGAAAAGATGTCAGAATTGCATAATATAAACTGGCAATTGCAAAGTCCAATAAGTCTAGAATATATTTCTAAGAAATAAAGTCAGAATTGCGAGATGTAACTCGCAATTGTGAGATAAAAAGTATTTTTAAATGTTTTATTCTGTGGCGGAAACAAGCTTCCATAATTATTTCTTTCCAAATCTTACGGCTTTCTTTCTCTTTTTTTTTACAAAGATATTTTGAGAAAAAAAATTGTTTCTATGTCAATAAAATGAAAGTTGTTCCTACTAAAACTGCAGTTTTCTATGTCTTGTTTACCAGTAGAAATTTCGAAACATTCTTAAATTCCAATATATTTACTCAAGAAGCAAAATGACGTTTTTTTTCCCTGAAAAATTTATAAAAATTAAGTGTGTTAAAAGGATTAATTCACTTCAGAATAAAAATGTCCTGATAATTTTCTCACCCAAATGTTCATGTCTTTCTTTCTTCAGTCGAATAGAAATTAAGATTTTTAAAGGAAAAAAATCCAGGATTTTTCTCCATATAGTGACTTCAATGGAGTCCAACGAGTTGAAGAAACGGAAGAAAGAAAGACATGAAAACCTTATGTCATCATTTTGCTTCTTGAGTAAACTATATTGCAATTTATTAAAAACAAGACATGGAAAAATGCAGTTTTAGCAGTTTTTTACTTTCATTTTATTGACAAAGAATTTTTTTTTTAAATCAAAATATCCTTGTAAAAAAAAAGAAAAAAGAAAGCCATACGTTTGGAAAGAAATAATTATGGAAGCTCGTTTCCGCCACAGAATAAAACATTTAAAAAGATAAAAATTTTAATTCTGAAGTGAACTTATTTAATTTAATGCATAAAACAAGAAATAATACCACTATAGGGGTTAGAAATAAAAAACAAGTTTATTTTCTGACCCTACTGGCCAATACGTATAAAACAAGACTTACTATCTTGTCATTTTGCATCTCAAGTGACTGTGTTGATTTTAGATATTTGTGCTTGAAAACAAGATCATCATTACAATTTGAAGCCACCCAAAACATTGCCCAGGATTTCAGATTAAATTACAGATTTTATTTGAACACGTTTCAACAGAGCGATAGTCTCAATGCCATCAAAGGACAAAGGAGAGTCTTCAGGGAGAGTTAAACTCATTCGGACAGTTTAACGCACTGCATTATGGGTCCTCTAGCCCTGTGGTTCAGTGGAAAGTTTGGTTAACCAGGGGCGGTGTCTGCGTCCCAGAGTCGTGGGCGATTAATAGCCCTCTTTGTATTTGTTAATGTAGCTTGTTAGGGTTCAACCTTATATTGATGTTGTATATGCAGTGGTAAACGTGAAAGCTGTTTTTATTCAGTAATAACTGTGTTTGTGGCGGGGAAAGTTGAGACAACATTTATGCACATAGATGTCAAATTTTTTATACTTGACAAATATGGATTTTCTACGTTTAAGTGAACGGGGTCGGATATTGTCCAAAGCAAACTTACACTGAAAAAAAAATGGTGAAGGATTTACTATTTTGTCACTCAATTTCAAGTATATTTTACAAATAATTACAAAAAATGTTAAGAAACATTGATTAAATTAAACTTAAAAGTTTAGAAAGTGGCCAAAAGTGATGTCAGGCCTTGGAAAACATCTTCACTTTATTTCAATACTATTAACAATTTATTAAACGATTTAGTAATCATATTGCGTAGTTGTACTTGGAGTTTTATTTGTGATAACGCGATAAAACGTGCCATATTGTGTGGACATAATTTTTGGACAGACTTGATAATTTCATTCAAAGAAATTATGAAGAACAAGAGAGAACTAATTAAATATTAATGTCACGTTTTGATGTGTTCTGTTAATCTTTTGTGATCTTGTTTCCCCTGTCTTTGTGGTTTTTGGTTTAGTCCTGTTAAGTTTTCCCGCTCCTCGTTTGTGTCCAATTTTATGCACCTGTTTTCAGTTAATTATCCAATCATTTCATGTGTATTTAAGCCCTGTGTTTTCTCCCAGTGTTGGTCGATCGTCGTCTACGTATGGTTGTGTGTTTCTGATTTCCCGGAGTTTTGTTCCTGTTTAAGTTTTGGAAAGTTTTCATTTTGTTATTAAAACATTTATATTGAAGCTTTCGTGTCCTCGTCTTCAGCACCTGCACAAACCCTGACAGAACGATCGACCCTAACAAAAAAAAAGGGAATGAACTACGAACTCTGTGTCCCACAAGATGGCCGGACTCTGGAAGAATATGCGGAGATATATATCCATCTTTTCCGGGACTCTAATTGGGACGAGGAGTCCCTGACACATGAGTTTTGGAGTGGGATGGACGATACCCTCGCTCAGAGACTGTTGTTGGGAGATCTCCACCTCCCGTTAGTAAAATTCATTGCCCGTACGCTGTGGGTGTGTGGTTCCTCATTCACCGTGGGAGACATCCAGCCCGATCTCCACGGCCAGCAAGAGCCCATCACCTGCACGCCAACGCCTGAGCCCATTGCATGCACGCCAGAGCCTGACCCGTTTGACGACCTTCCAGAGCTTCTTCCCCAGAGCCTTCACAGCTGGTCCCGTCCAGCCCAATCAAGCCTTCACCGCTGGTCCCGTCCAGCCCCGAGTTTCCTGATATGCTGGTCCCGTCCAGCCCCGAGTTTCCTGATATGCTGGTCCCGTCCAGCCCCGAGTTTCCTGATATGCTGGTCCAATCCAGCACGGAGCCCGTTGACCCAGAGCCAGAGCCAGAGCCCGTTGACCCAGCGCCAGAGCCAGAGCCAGAGCCCGTTGACCCAGAGCCAGAGCCAGAACCCGTTGACCCAGAGCCAGAGCCAGAGCCCGTTGACCCAGCGCCAGAGCCAGAGCCCGTTGACCCAGAGCCAGAGCCCGTTGACCCAGCGCCAGAGCCAGAGCCCGTTGACCCAGAGCCAGAGCCCGAGCCCGTTGACCCAGCGCCAGAGCCCGAGCCCGTTGACCCAGCGCCAGAGCCAGAGCCCGTTGACCCAGCGCCAGAGCCAGAGCCCGTTGACCCAGCGCCAGAGCCAGAGCCCGTTGACCCAGCGCCAGAGCCAGAGCCGTTGACCCAGCGCCAGAGCCAGAGCCCGTTGACCCAGCGCCAGAGCCAGAGCCCGTTGACCCAGACCCAGAGCCCGTTGACCCAGACCCAGAGCCCGTTGACCCAGAACCCGTTGACCCAGCGCCCGTTGATGTCAAGTCAGTTCCCGATCATGAGCCTGTCCTCCCCAAGAAAATTTTGGGGGGGCGCCATACGCCTTCGCCGTGGCCGGCCAAAGATCCACGGAGACCCGAAAAGATAACACCGCCATGGCCACCTGAAGGGTCTTCACCGCCGTGGCCACCTGAAGGGTCCTCACCGCCATGGCCACCTGAAGGGTCCTCACCGCCATGGCCACCTGAAGAGCCAGCACCGCCCTGGACGCCCGAGGGTCCCACAGCTCCGCCTTGGACGCCCGAGGGTCACACAGCACCGCCCTGGACGCCCGAGGGTCCCACAGCTCCGCCTTGGACGCCCGAGGGTCCCACAGCTCCGCCTTGGACGCCCGAGGGTCCCACAGCTCCGCCCTGGACGCTCGAGGGTTCCACAGCGCCGCCCTGGACGCCGAGGGTCCAACAGCTCCGCCTTGGCCACGCCACCAGCCTGCACCGTCGTGGCCACGCCCACAGCCTGCACCGTCGTGGCCACGCCCACAGCCTGCTCCGCCTTGGCCACGCCCACAGCCTGCACCGTCGTGGCCACGCCCACAGCCTGCACCGTCGTGGCCACGCCCACAGCCTGCACCGTCGTGGCCACGCCCACAGCCTGCACCGTCGTGGCCACGCCCACAGCCTGCACCGTCGTGGCCACGCCACAGCCTGCTCGCCCTGGAGGCTTCCTGGACCTGCACCATGCCCTCGTCAGCCTCCAGGGCGCCCACCCTCCCACCCCTTTGGATGTTATACGGCGCGAGGACGCGCCTTCGGGGAGGGGGGAGGTACTGTCACGTTTTGATGTGTTCTGTTAATCTTTTGTGATCTTGTTTCCCCCTGTCTTTGTGGTTTTTGGTTTAGTCCTGTTAAGTTTTCCCGCTCCTCGTTTGTGTCCAATTTTATGCACCTGTTTTCAGTTAATTATCCAATCATTTCATGTGTATTTAAGCCCTGTGTTTTCTCCCAGTGTTGGTCGATCGTCCTCGTATGGTTGTGTGTCTTCTGATTTCCTGGAGTTCTGTTCCTGTTTAAGTTTGGAAAGTTTTTCATTTTGTTATTAAAACATTTATATTGAAGCTTTCGTGTCCTCGTCTTCAGCACCTGCACAAACCCTGACAATTAATAACTGTTCAGTAATATTAATTATTTTTGTCAGCTTTTTGTTTTCTATGCATTTTTTTACATGGTTTGCCAAATAATTGTATCCGATAAATACCTTAACCATGTTTAGCATTTTGTTTTTTCTTCATATTTAAAATATTTCTTCATATTTTGATTGTTTGATCAAACTTGTATGATCATAAGAAACAAATATCCACTTTTGACAACCATTGTAATAATAATAATAATAATAATAATAATAGTATTTTCTTCTAAAAAGGTACTCCAATAATCTCTAGCTAATTATCTACATCTAACTTTTTGTAATCTGAAAACCACGTTTTCAAACTTTGTATTGTGTGAAGCTGTATCCTTGTCATTTCTGACTTATAACAAAAGACAGAACAATGTCTAAAAGCTGCTATGTGACGAAGTGTACAGCAAACAAGCTAAAAAACACAGAACTAAGGTTTTATAGCTGTTAACTCCAAAAAACAAGTGTTTAAGGACAAAAAAAGTGGATTTTTTTTGAAGATGCTCTCCCTAGTGGATAAACTTGTTTTAGTGTGAACTGTGAAAACATCTCGGGTTACGACTGTAACCCTTGTTCCCTGAGAAGGGAACGAGACACTGCGTCGACTACGTCACTTTGGGGAACGCCCTTAGCGTAACGCATCTGAAGTATGAATGAAATTAATCCAATCCTAATTGGTGCTGCGATATGACGTAACATGTGACGGCATACACTGAAGCTACAAAGGGACGCCGGCACACAACAGAGTTAGCTTCTGCGATGGGTACAGTCGTATACAGTTGTAAACCCGAGACGTTCCCTTTCGAGGGAACTCGGACTGCGTCGACTACTACACTTTGGGGAACGAGTACCCACTATGCCACAACGAGCCCTGCCTCGAGCACTCGAGTGCCTGGCGTAAAAGAAATCTCCAGGCTATAGAGTCTGATAAAAGTATGAGGCGTGGCCCATCCTGCGGCATCGCACACTTCTTGAAAGGAGGGTTCTAGAGGACGCCATGCCTCCTCTAGAGGACGCCATGCCTCTGGTTGAATGAGCCCTCATGGCCAAAGGTGAAGGCAAGCTGCGCACCTTATAGGCCATAGAGAACGACCCAGTTACTGATGGTCTGCTTGGATGCGGGAAGCCCCGTCTTGGGCACACCAGCAACTTGTCTGGCTTCCGCCATGAAGACGACCTCTAGACATATATCTTGAGAGGAGGATGAAAGCCCGCAGAACCGCAGGCCGTGCCACATTAGATGGCCTGGCCTTGGATGCAAGATAGCCTTAGAGTTGCCTGGAGCAAACTTCAGGCACCCGTGAGATATAGAGAGCGTCTGAAGGTCTCCTACTCTCCTCAGAGAAGTAATGGCTAGTAAAAAAGCTACCTTGAGGGGAAGGTTCTTGGCCTTCTCATGTGGGAACCCTGGTACGAGCCGCAATATTTATTTATACAGTCTCGTAATCTACACGCTGCCTCAGCAAACGCAAGATTCGAGTCGTTACAATATATTTGCCTTTCATCCCTCGAGAAGAAAGTCAACAGGTGCGAGGCTGAACCATCCGACAGCGCATGGATATACGCGTCAAGATATTTCTTAAAGAAAACCACCCTCAGGAGCTGACTGTGAATGCCTCACACCACACAGTATTACTTCACAGATCGCGTGTCACTTTTATTGCAGACCCGTAATCTACGTGCTGCCTCGGCAAACGCAAGATTTGAGTCGTCACAATATATTTGGCTTTCATCTCTCAAGAAGAAATTCTACGAAAGAAAGTTTATTGCAGAGTAGGCATGTAATCTACGCACTGCCTCGACAAACGCGAGATCCGAGCCACTATAGATATTGTATTGCATATGCAGACCTTTATCTAGGACAACTCTGTATGTTGGCCTACCTCAAACTACACTGTCTTGGTCACAGACGGGTTAAAATTCAGCAGGCAGATTGTTAACAGGAACAAAGAAAAGGGATCATATCTCCCCGGTTCTTGCCTAATTGCATTGGGTACCAATAAAATTTAGAGTCAACTTTAAGATCCTTCTTTTTGCATACAAGGCTCTACATAGTTCAGTCCCAGATTACATTTGTAATTATACTAAGATCTTGTGATCAGTCACTTTTATCTGTCCCTCGCTCTCTGTGTAAATCAAAAGGTGATAGAGCTTTCTCTGTAGTCGCGCCAAAGCTCTGGAACAATTTACCTTTAAACATCAGGACCTCTCCATCTCTGGTTGCTTTTAAATCCTGCTTAAAAACCTATTTTTACTCTCTTGCATTAGAGTAATGATGTGTATGTATTTTAAATTAGTCTGTGTTCTACGTTATGTATGTATGCATGTATATACACTGAATGATTTTGATACTTGCATTCCTTGATTTGAATTAGAACTTCGCAGATGCGAAAAGCCTGTTCATGCCATTAGCTTAAGCTGCATATGTACTCTATATTATACACAAATAAGAAAAATTATTCTCAAACAACATGCTTTCCTGACTGGCTGCAGTGAGAATGACCTGTAATAAATGTCAGCAAATGCACGAAGAGCTTGAACAAGTGAGTGAGAAGATAGTAATGAGGAGACACGGACACGACCGTGCGTTTAAAGTATCCTAATGAGAGCCACAGGTTCTGATTCCTTCTCATTTGTGCCTCGACTCTGGCTTTCAGACCCTTCTCCTATATCCCATCATCCCTTGAGGAACTGAAAAATTGGTTGCATGGAGTCAGTTGTTTTCCTAGCAGTCGCTGACCCAGCGAGTGTTGTTCTTACTTGGGTTCGTGTTGTCATTTAAGTCAAAAACCGACTGGTTGTCGTTGGCTTTCTTTGGCGGCGTTGCAGAAAAACTTCTCCAGCTCAGAAGCCAAGAGGTCATATAAACCTTGATGCACTCAACCACTCACTCACTCAGCTTATTTAATTAGCTAAACAGCCTTTCCATATGGAAGAACTTTAATTGCTCCAGTATTGATGAAGCGTTTCCCCAACAGTTAAGAAACGGTTACCACCAAAGTGTAGGGTTATCTTCGGCTTTACACTGGAATAACACTGATGAGATTGACTGGATTGGTATAAACTAGAGATGCACAGATACTAAATTTATCTAAATTACTATATTTATCTATTTTATAAAAATCTCTCCCAAATAATGGGAGAGATTTGGGAATAATCTCTCCCAAATAATGCTATTTATTACAAGATATGATATTCACACTCAAATAAAAGCTGAAATGTTTGTTTACAACTCAGTTGCACAAAAGGTAGTTTTCATAAACACTTATAATTACAGTAAATAAGCTCTTCTCCAGTGTTTTTTATAGCTTACTAACGAACTGTGAACACTGGATAACCTTCCTGAGGTAAATGCAAGATTAAGTGATATTGTTCTCAAGCAGTTTTATTGACTTCTTTTGAAACACAGATTGAGTGATTACATGAGTCATGATTTCAGTAAGTTGTACTGTATCTTTCAACATACCTTCTGATATTCATGCATGTTTTTCTAGCTATAACTTGTATTAAAGTGGAAGAAAAGACTGAGACGCTACAGCGATCCGTCACGTCACATTTAAGAGTGTAAAAATGCCATTTTTTGTTTAAATTTCGTGATAAAATGTACAGAATTTGAAAGAAAAAACTTTGTTTCTTATCCAGAGCCGATCCGCCCTATACGCTCACTACGCAAGATGCGTAGGGCCCCGCAGTTTACTCAAGGCCCCGCCTCCCCCACTTGTCATAGCGCGTCAATTAATGTTTACAACATCAATGACAAAATTAAGCGAAACTATCCTTCTGGTCACAAAAAGAGAGAGAGAAAAGACAATCAGGTAAACTTGTGTTCTAAACTTGTGTTCACAAGTTTGATGTCAGCAAAGTAAAGTTAATGTGCATTTCTATTGTGTTTTTTAAAGTGCAACGGCTCGGAAAAGATAACCGCGTCGCGTGTGTTATCATGCGTTCATATGCGCGACTGCGCGTGCACGCAATGAAACGCGCATTTTTCAAGCAGAAATATATGTGGAGACCAGACATACTGTACAATATATAGGCGTGAATGATGGCACTCCTCATCAAAGGTACACATTATACACACTTTTAAAACAAGACACTGATAATAGTCTCAGTTAATGTGTAGTAACTCTAAACAACTGCACTAATTATGCAAGATGAAAAGCAATGTATTGACAATTTGACATTGATTGACTTTGATTTATAGGCTATATTGAATTTAAAATGTTGATTAGCTGGACATACTGGTCAATATGGATGCACATCCCTCAGTAAATAATAACCATAAATCAAGAATTGCTTCAACATGCATAATAAAAAATACTTTAACATGCTATGACAAGCCATTTTAGCTTTTATTCATTCACAGTTTATGCATTTTTGATATCAATAATTCTTTTTTTTTTTTTTACTATTTGCAATGTGAATTCTTGATTATTTTTACTAGTAGCGCCCCTTAGTTACATTTTATCTACCAATGTCTATTTTTGATATCAGGAATTACATGTTCACTTGTACAAAAGTTAATTCTTGATATCAATGATGTCATTCACTCACAGGGATTATTGATATCTGCATCACAATATTCACTTGTTATCTTAATATTCTATAGAAAATACTCTATTCAGTAAATATCATTCTGTTCTATATTGTTGTACTTATTCTTTGACTGTTTTGTTTAAAGGAGGGAGGATTGTATTGGGAGCACTGAAGTGTCAGGTGTGACTGTGGCAATGGCAAATGGTTTACATATCTCACGGCGTCACGGGTCAGGTAGAGGGCCCCTAAGCAGAATTTTGCTTAGGGCCCCAGGGGGGTCAGGATCGGCACTGTTCTTATCAGAAGTAACAGAGCACAAAGCTCTTTGCAATTATTGGACGGGAGGCGCTACAAATAATGTTTGATGTAGGAAAAAGTCCTGTCTGAAATGGTCATCTTTTTCATCTCGACCCAAAAACTCTCACGCCTGAAGAACCGAGCATCCAAGAGCAAAAGATGGTCTACTTTCCAGAGGATCTTGGGCCAATAGTCTTTGAGATAAATGGGAATGCTAAAGGATAACACTCCATCATAGACCTCTCTGAGCTCACTAAGGCAAATCTGGTTTTGCTCTACTTCTTTAAGTGCACTTTAATGTGAACATGTGATGGCATGATTATTTTACCCTCTGGAAGCAGTTCATAGGAAACATTAAGAGCACTTCTAACGGTCCAATGTCTTTACCAGCAGGTTAATATGAAAAGGTGTGTGTGTGTAGCTGTTGAAATGCCACATTTCTGTCTGCTGAATCATAGAAGTCAGGCCAAGGAAATAAATCCATTCAGCAATGCGAGAAAAATATATGCACGCCCCCCTCTACTGCGCTCTCCTGCTTGCTGTCTGTATATATTTGATTCAGTGTGTTTTTGCAGTCTGTGTGGTCACTGTAAAACTTTGCTACCATTTAGATCTGCTTTCTTGCCATTTCCTGAAAGCTGTGTAGCTGATCAGTGTTTGTGTTGACGTGCATTAAAGTTTCTTCTTTCTGGTTTTCTATTCAGCCTGAAAAATAAAAGAGACTACAGTATGTCTACTGTACCTTATATGGTAGGATAGCCCTTAGTTCAGAATTAAAATTTCCTGATAATTTACTCTCCCCCACGTCATCCGAGATGTTCATGTCTTTCTTTCTTCAGTCGAAAAGAAATTAAGGTTTTTGAGTAAAACATTCCAGTATTTTCTCAAAATAGTGACTTCAATGGAGTCCAATGGGTTGAAGGTCCAAATGTGAGTTTCAGTGCAGCTTCAAAGTCTCGACACAATCCAGCCAAGGAATAAGGGTCTTATCTAGACAAAACAGGCCATTTTATAAACAAAATAAACATTTATATACTTTTTAACCACAAATGCTCGTCTTGCACTAGCTGTGATGCGACACACATTACATAATAACGTTGAAAGGTCAAGCTTGACATAGGAGAAAGAACCGACCCAGTGTTTACAAAGCCAATGTGCAAAGACTAAAGCCCTATTCGCACAAGGTTAGTATTATCTGGGGACCTCGTGTGATTTAGAAATTACCCCGCCAGATCTGAATATCACGTGGCGCATTCGCACAGGATAACCCAAGCCTGTGATTTTACTCAAATTTACTGACTTATCTCCCGGATATGACGTCAATAGGCTATTGCTTGGGAGTTTTCTTTTCGTTATAGGTCTAGCTGTATGATATATTATGACATAAACAGATTAAAGTTCCTCACCGCACGCTGCTATACATGTCATTCATCTCCATCTAATCATTCTTTTTGTTTTTTCTCTTCTGATGATTTTCAGCTTTCTCTTTCTGCAAATTGTGTAGTTGTGTATAGCGATATGACCCAGCACCCAAAATAGGCTACTATCAAAACACTCCAGACACAGCCTACATTCTTCACGAAAGATGGATAAAAAGGCACAAAAACCTTGAAAAAATTATATACGATCCAGCCAAATCACAGATGCCGATTCGTACGGGACTGATATTAACACAGGATCTCGGTGTTCGGCGAAATATAGTAGGTCATTTGCGGGGGAATTTTTACTTTACAAATTACAGACATGGTCGATTTGCACGGGATTAAGATCTCAGACAAACTCCGCAATTATTACAAATTACTAGAGGTCACCAGGTAATACTTATCCCGTGCAAATAGGGCTTAAATCAAACACCATTTAAAATAAATAGAAGGTAAAACAACGATGTTGGATGATTTTAAAGTTTTTGTACCGGAACATGCGTGACCATTCAACGTGATTACGCATGATCGTGTGTCGTTGTGTCAAATCACAGCTAGTGCAAGATGAGTATCTGTGATTAAAAAGTATATAAATGTTAATTTTTTTAGAAAATGAGCGATAAGATAAGACTCTTATTCCTCGGCTGGGATCGTGTCGAGACTTTGAAGTTGCACTGAAACTCACATTTGGCCCTTCAACCCGTTTGGACTCCATTGAAGTCACTATATGGAGAAAAATCCTGGAATGTTTTCCTCAAAAACCTTAATTTCTTTTCGACTGAAGAAAAAAAAGACATCTTGGATGGCGTGGGGAGAGTAAATTATCAGGAAAGTTTAATTCGGAAGTGAACTACTCCTTTAAGAGACACACTGGGGAACTTTCTGTAGACCAACTTCAATTTGGAGGTCTGGTAAAAGCCTTAGCACTCTATGGCCAAATCATGGGTCCAAAAAGTCATGGTCAGCAAGCATTTACTTAGTCCATGTTCTGATTAAGATGGGAAGTCATTTTCAGTGGACAATTGATGTTTTGTTTTTGAATGTTAAATCTGTTTGACAGCCAGATATTAGTTTCCCTGATGTTTCCTACTGTAAATTCTCTCCGGTGAGTCAGCCATCGCATTCGTTTTTCTGGGGAGGAGGTGATTTACGAAATGGCTATTTTTTGACATTTTCTTGATTTCGTTTGGAGCACGAAATTCGAAAAACTTTCCATCACATATCACTTTACAAGGATTATGGTATATCTATCAAGCCATTGGATGCATTTGCTTGCTGGAAATGCGCACGGCATATTTCATGGAAAATACATGCTTTAATTTGCTTTAATGAACCTACTTAAGGTGCCGAGTGAGCCATAGTGACTGTAGGCTCAATGAATCGCCTGACAAAAGAATTAAGCGAGATTTTAGAGTACTTGAAGATCCACCTGTGAGATGTTTTAGTTTCAGTTTAATGACAATACCATCCTCGGTGTGGTGAAAGAGATCCTACAAACTTCCTTGTTGCGACTCTCTGTGGCTGTAAATTGTTTTAAAATGTCTTTGTGGACAGTGAAAGAATTCAAGGAGTGGGCAGGAAGATCATTTAGTTTAGTTCCTTCAATTTCTGAAGAATAAAATAAGTAAAAGGTAAGCGCATCATAATAATAAATCACACAAAAAAAAAGAACTCAATGACAACAAAAGTACCATAAATACTAGCAGGACTGAGTCGTAAAATCTTTTTAAGAAGAGAAAGGACAACAAAATCATTCACTGCACTTTTATCATGGACAGATGCACTTTGATGGTCTTTGATATACAGCCACTCACTGCCATTATAAAACTTGGAAGAGCCAGGACATTTTTTTATATAACTATGATTGTATTCGTCTGAAAGAAGAATGTCATACCGTAATTCCTCAAATAAAGACCGGGGCCTTTATTTACCTGAACTGCAGATGGTAGCCGGCTTTTATTTGAAGCAGGCTTTTATTAGAGGCAGGCCTTTATTTCTAATTCGCGATCCCCGCCCGCCCGTCAGCCAAGTTTCCATGGTGACGCGTCATGCTTGGCACGTGTTCACCACAGTCAAAATAGCGCTGTATGACAGATGTAGCGCTTTTATTTCTAAATATTAACAAACTTGCTTACCATGTCATCCACTATCTTCTATTCTGACTCTCAATTCAGTGTAAGTGAGTTTGTTTTGTCGTTTAAAACCCTTTGTAATTGATCCTGATCTGTAACGTGAGATGGGCACCGCAGTTCAGAGATTCCTGTCTGTTGGATTTGTACGTTACACAGCGCGTGAATTCTTCAGTTTCTCCCGAAATGCATGAAAGTAAGTGGCCGGTGAACTGGGAGAAGAATAGAGTAAACTTTATACTTACACTGTGTATCTGATATGAATAAAACACGTCGCCAAATATATTTGAATGGATTATTGCTGCTTCCATAGACACCATTGTGTATTTTACAAACTATAAATGTATTGTTTTGCTATAAATCTTATCTATTTAAATGTCTGAAACCTAAAATAAACGTGGTTAAAAACACTGAATAGTAGTTGTGATATATGACAAGCGCTGAGCGCGTCCGTCTTTGAGTGTACACTAATTTTTCCCCGGCCTTTATTTGAGACCGGCCTTTATTTGTCCGCGTTGACCACGCACCCGGCCACTATCAGAGGCCCGGCGTTTATTTGAATACCGGTTTTTATTTGAGGAATTACGGTATATACACCTAGGATGGCTTGAGGGTGAGAAAATCATTGGGTAATTTAGTTTTTTGGGTGAAATACCACTTGAATACGCATCGGACTCAGTGTGTTTTTAGGATGGCGAATAAAAAAAACCCACATACGAACATTTCGGACTCAGTGTTCAAGGAACTTAATACTTAACTTCTTGCCTAGGCCAAATACAGACGAGTTTCCCTGTCTTGCACTTGAAGACTAAAACTCCAACACTGCAGCTTTCACGTGCACTTTCCCCCAAAAAAACCTCCAGAATGGCCTGACATATTCTACGCTTGCCCGTCCAACAGTGTTTGTGTGTGTGTGTTGGCGTGTGCGTGTGTGTAAATATTTGGTATTCTCTCTTGACTACTCAAGAGCTGTCTGACATTTTCTGCCCTTTTCTCTCCAAATAGCATAATGAGAATTTACTGCATCCTGTTAGTACTAATCTCGTAATCCTTTCCTCTCAATTTCTAGAGCAGCGGGCGCCAAAACCTCTCCTGGTTTCAAAGGGGCTTCCATGTTCCTTGTCCCCTGGCTTTTCTGATTCAAGATCATATTTCTCAGAAATGAGAAATCTGTATTGAGATGTAGAAAACTTGCTGACGCCTGTTCTAAAATTATAGTGACCAAGCATCCTCAATTAGCCGGACATTGCAAAGTGCCAAAATGGACATCAGTAATAACTAATATCACTATGCTGTACTTTTATTTGATGTTTTTTGGACACTAGAAGCCAAGCGACTTAGGCTGTTTGTAAGAAATATACTTAACTGTGGCATAAGGAAGTAGAACACATTATTTCCTGAAAAATATTAAAATCCCCTTTTGGTGAAAATCACGTTTTTAATGTTATTTATATGTCTAAGTGATGTTTTTAATAAGAAAAATCATGTGTAAATTCATAAGTCGACAGGATTGCTGAGTATTTTCTTCTTAAAACTGCAGTGAACCAAAGACAGTCTCAAAAACACGCTTTGAAATCGCTGGTGTTTCTGACGTCACAAACGACCTTGTAACCAATCAGATCAACGTGTGATCGTCAACCAGTGGATCTCTGAGTGAGTGAGTGGAGGCGGGGCTCATTTGTATATTCATAGAACCGCGTATACTAAATGAGGCAAGGGTGTCGAGTTACATTCAAGATATTTTAAGGCATGATGATTTTTTTCGCTTAAATGTCATTTTGATGATCAAAGATCAGTTTTAAGGGATAAAATTATTGACTACAAGGGAACTTTAAGATATGCAGAATAGCTACATTACAATGTGTGTAAACATTTAAAAAAAAATGTCAGCTATAAAATTTGCCTTACAGAACGTTTTACATTTCATTAATCCTGTGAAGTGTCCAATAAAAGGGAATATATTTCAAAGCAAACAATATTGTCACACTGCACAACTATATAATGTAATATATATTTTTGATTAAAACAGGTAAAAATATGGATGGGTTTCATAGAAAAAAATAATTGTCCAGCTCACAGCAGAGCTTGATTATTATTTCAGTTTGTCAGATTGATCAATTGAATTCACTACTGGAAACAACTTTAACATTATTTAATTTCCTCAGTAAATAATAACTGACTCCAGCTCAGCCATGAAGTTGAAAGGCTACAAATCAGCTCTAAAATACAGGCCTATAAAAGTGTTCACCTCCTATTTTATGTTTAGTTGTTTTACAGCATGAATCACTCTCAACTTAATTTTGGATTTACTGATCAACACAAAACTACTTTTTAATGTCAAAGCAAAACAGCTCTCTACAAAGTGACCTAAACCGTTATGAATATAAAATTTAGCTGATATACTGATAATGATTATTATTACAACTGCACTCTTTTGACCTATTTTTTCTATCAATCCAAGTCAGAACATACTCTTCAATGTGTTAAAACAATAAAACTTCCAAGAAAGTGAATTGTTTAAATGTACTGTGTATTTAGCAGTCTTTCATAACATTTGAAAAGATATGAACAATAAACATGACTGTTCATGAAGATATGAACAATAAACATTCAAAAGTGAATGTGTTCTGATTAATTAGTGTTGTTTTCTGACCCCTTTAAATAAAATTACATGCATATTACTGGTTTCAAACTTTAAATTTTTTCTTAATCTAGAGAATACTTACAATGAACTACAGAGTTCATGAGACCACCTTTTCACAAGGACTCTGGGTGCACAAATAAAACACCAACCACACAATCCAGTCCCTCCAGAAAAACGCGATTATGCGATCGCATGATTCAAAGCATAATCAGCCAAAGTCTGCATATTTATGCAGGGGCATTTTTTCAAATACGCCGCACTTTCGCCGCATAAATTGACGATTTCCGCTCAAAATATGTGGGTCTTGCATGATTTCATAATCCCCGCATTTTCGTTGCAAAAAAAAGTCACTTAGCAGAAAGTTGAAAAAGGTTGCGTTTGCTTCACACAAGAGCCACCATTTTCAGTGTTTCCCCTAGGATTTTTTTTAAAGGGGGGGGGGGGGGGGGTGTTACGGATACGTGGTGTAAATTTTTTAGCAATCAAAAAGCATGTCTAATTAATAGAAATCATGTATTATGAATCATTTAACTTTAAACATTAAACTTTAAACAAAAATATATGAAAAAAAATTCACACTAATTCTGTGTTGTGTTTTTTCTGGTAATAAAATGAAGACATAAAACACAAATTTTATAATTTATCATCAATTTTAATCATATGAAATTAAATAAACTTTTTGTCAAATAACGTGCTGCACAATAAGCTACTGTTAACTATTCAGGCGGTTTAGATTGCTTTATGCTTTTTATTTTATTTGTTAGAATGATTTTTACATACTATAATTGTGACTTTATATTTTTTCAGATTTCAGACTTGTTTTGCAGAATTTTACAGAATTGTTTTTTGTATGCTAGGAGGGAGGCAAATTTCAGAAATTACAGTATTTAAAAAGTGATAATAATAAAAAAGTTTGTTCAGTTCAGTGATGCTGTTATAATTGTAAAAACAGAAACAAAACAATAAATAACTATTAGTTCTATATATCGGTTATTGGGCTTAATTAAAACATGGAAGAAAAATGGATTATTCCTTAAAAAAATCAGTTTTGATGATAATTTATTTGGATTAGTGTTAGTATTATTATTACATTGGGACATATTTAAATTCAGTAATATATTACTGTCAAGTTAAACCGAACTTTTATTTTGACGGGTTGCCGTGAAGACCTTTTGAGTTTCTGTGTGTTTATGTCATGATGATAGTTTTTCTCAAATGAAGCGGTTAAATGATCACGAAGTGACTTTCGGAGTGGATCTAGAGCCTGGAGAGAAAGTTCATGCATTTGTGTCTTCATATAGGCAGAAAACAGCGCAACCGTCACACGTGCTTCAGTGTGTGTGTGTGTGTGTGTGTGTGTGTTTGTGTGTGTGTGTGGTAGATGAAACAGCGCGTCGGCTGCACTATTCATTCACACCGAACATGCAGAGGATTCGTATTTAAATAGTCTTTCACACACACTAGTCTACATCGCGATTTGATTTCAAGTGTATTGAACTGCTTTTTATTCCTCAAAAAATTCCGTGAAATTCAACGTCATACAGTAAATTCCTTTTTTATGACTGGATTTCGTCAGCATTTTAGGGGGGGCGGCGGGTCGTTTTTTGGGGGGGGGGGGGGCTCTGTATTAAATACGAATACAGAGGATTCGTATTTAAATAGTCTTTCACACACACTAGTCTACATCGCGATTTGATTTCAGGTGTATTGAACTGCTTTTTATTCCTCAAAAAATTCCGTGAAATTCAACGTCATACAGTAAATTCCTTTTTTATGACTGGATTTCGTCAGCATTTTAGGGGGGGGGCGGGGGTCGTTTTTTTTGGGGGGGGGGGGGGGCCCTCCCCCAAAACAATGGTAGGGGAAAACACTGATTTTCCCTGTTGCCATGGGAACGTTATGAAGTGACGTAATTACGCGACGTGAACGTCATCGAAAAGCTGTAAAACTTAAAAAAATGTATATTTTATTTATTCATTTTTAAGTTTGTTTGTAAGTTTGATGTGTTTATTAAGATCTGAAATAAAACAAGATGAACTGAAATATTCCAGCACTTTCTGTGATGTAGTGTGCTTGCTTATCATAGGAAGTAATAAGAAATGACTCTTTACATTAAGGTAGTAGCCTAGTGAGAACAGGGAACAGGGGAATCACTTTTTTCTCTCTTTTTCATCAAACCGCAGTTTTTACAAGTTCCCACAATTTCATTGCATAAAAATCCCACATTTTCCATCACATTTTTTAAGAAAACGTGGCGCAAAATCAAGGATTATTGCTCGCAACAATCACAAAAAAACTTCAAATTAACTATAGCCTTTACTGTTTTTAATTTCAGTTTAATTCTGTTTTTCATTACGACACAGAAAAAACACAACGTTCAGGTTTATAATGCTCTACATGTGTTTCATGTAACATAATGGCTTTGATTGACCTCCCACGGAGAGATGCTGGAATATTATCAGCGTTTGCAGGATATTAGCACAGCGTTGTGATATTAGCAAAGAGTGTTTGCTAAGAGTATTCTCAGAGGCATTAGAAAAGTTAAATGCGACCATTGAGATTTATATGATGGAAAAGATAACTTTTTTGTTAATTTGAAGAAAGATGTTTTTTTGGAAAAATGGAGGAAATGGGTTGAAGTAAGAAGGTCCGTTTTTGTTGCTATACTTAAATAGTTGAAGATTAATATATAATGTATATGTTAATAATATATGTTTGCATGTGTATGTAATAATAATTCTCATAAGTCATTTGATATTATAATAATAATGTTATTGCTACATGTAAATGTTATGACACATGTTCTCTCCCTGGATGTATATAGTTACCCTTTCTTTTTTCTCTCTTTTTTGTGCCCTTATTTCTTTCTTTATTTTTATTTTCTGTTGTAAAAGAGAAAAAAAAAGTTATATTTTGAAACAATTGAACTAACCTGGAGTACAATTTATATTTAAAACACATTAGGTAATTGTACATACATGTATTTGTAAAGACACTTTGTGATTGCATTGAGCATTATATGTATCTTGAGATATATTATATGATTTTACTCAAATGAATGATCAAAATACAGGGTTTCTGCAGGTTTCACAAAGTCAAATTTAAGACTTTTTAAATTTAAGACTGAAATTTTTGACTTTTTTTAGACTTTTTAAAACCCTCCAGAAATCCTAAACACAAAATAACAAAAGTTAAATGCAAAGCAGTCTATCAAACTGCTGTTTTCAGACAGCAAATGTCTCACATTTGTATGATTCAGTCAGAGCTTTTACAGGCGTTACTTAAGCTGGCGCGGGACGGTTGGAGGAGATGAACTCCAGTCTGCATTCAAACCACTTTCCCCATTTTTTTTCCCTTCCCAGAACAGAGACGAGCTAAAAATAACCCTGGGATTTAAAGAGTGCGGCTTTTAATGGCAGCATGTAAAATGTGCTGTGTGTTAACAGCCTTGCTGAGGCCAACCAGAAGACATGGAGAAGCAGACCCAAAACAAATTGGGACGACAAATAAAGGACTGAGCAGATTTATTGAGCTGTACCCCTTCAATATCATGTATGATCCGTCCCGGTCATATCCACATTAACCATGAATAGAAATCACAGTATTTTGAGATCGCAATAGACGTCTATATACTTAAAAATAAACTTAATATACTTTTGGAAAAGATTGGATGTATGTTAAAAGGTAAATCTAAATAATTTCAGACTTCCTACATGTACATAGTTCTTTTTCTCTTTTTTGTTGTTTTATTTAAAAAAATATTTTTTTTTTTACATTTCTGGTGAATAGATAGCAAACACGACTGTATGGTGTATGTATGGGCATATTTGTATGTTGTGTTTGTATGTTTTTGATATGAGGATACTCAATATAGTATCTGAGGTTCATCTGATTTAAGTGTAATGTTTATATGAGAAAAAGTCAATACATTTTTTTAAAAATAAATCATTTCAGAAGTTGTGGAAAATTCCTTTGAGCTGTCTGGGCATTGATTATAAGTATCCTTAAATGCTCACATGAGGATATGGTAAGTGTCATTTTTTTCTCTAGAAACTAGTTATTGTTAATGCTCCACATATTTTGTTTACTCTGAAAAAACCTAATAATAATAAAAAATTATTTAAAAGGGAAAACATTTGTTTTAAGCATTAACTCTCAATTTAGATTTTTTATTGATCTTACGTCATTTTGCTTCTCAAGTAATATATGCGCAATATATCGGCCACCATATCGGTATCGGCAATGCTTCATGTTGTTCAGTCTGTGTGTAAAAAGGTGCATTAGCAATTCAAACATGCAAAACATGTTCAGGTTAAAGTGTCTGAATAATTGTGGGTCCCTCATATTTTACTTGTTGTCACTGTAAGAATTATTATTTTGGTAAATGGTAAATGGACTGCATTTATATAGCGCTTTCACAGACCCAATGGGCCCCCAAAGCGCTTTACATTTGCCTCACATTCACCATTCACACACTCATTCATACACCGACGGCGGTGTCTGCCATACAGGGCGCCATCCAGCTCGTCGGAGCAGTTTGGGGTTAGTGTCTTGCTCATGGACACCTCGACACTTGGTCAGGTGAACCGGGGATTGAACCACCAACCTTTCGGTTTGCAGACAATCTGCATGAACCACTGAGCCACTGCCGCCCCTTTTTGGGGGTATAATATGCCACAGTTTATTTTATTTTGCTTCCTCACTTACATAAATTAACTATAGTGCCCTGCACCCACTAGTAAAAACATGTCTGTGTTTGAATAATTGATTTGACAAACACGGTACAATGACTAAACATGCCTTACTTTCAAATAGCTTTTCAAAGTCTTTTAACTGGTTATGTTGGCCAAAAAAATATGTTTTTTTTAATATTTTCTTGTCTTCAAAGTCTACAACACTGCTAAGAAACTAAATTAAGTGAGTGAAACAAGAAAAACGATCTGCCAATGGGGTAAGAAAAACAATCTTAATTCCAATGGAAAACAAGATTTTTACCCTGTTGTCATATAATTTTGCTTGTTTTAAGCAAAAACTCACTTAATTTAATCCCTTTTTTTAATTTTTAATTTATTTAATCCCATTTAATTTCTTATGTCATTGTACTTCTCTAGTAAATGCTTCTTGATTTAAGACATTTTCGATATTTGTACTGGAAACAAGACAAAAATACTCTTTAGACTCTTTAGTGGTCACTGGTTATGTTGGCCAAAAATTTTTTTTTCATTCAAGATTTTCTTTCTTTTTAAAGTCTACAACACTGCTAAAAACTAAATTAGGCTTAAGGATTTAGGACAAAAATACCATCGCATTGAAAAAGTAATGCCAAAATATTGAGATATTTATCTGGATTAATGTGGGTGTAGCCTGAATTTCGAGATCACTAAAGAGAGAAATACAGGCAACACGGATCAGTTGATGGAAAGTCTTATTTGCGAGCTGCAGTTTTTGGGTGGTGTCTGATCTCCTTCAAAAGCCCCGTTTCTCCCAACGTCACTGCAGCCAATTTCCATTTGCCCCTCTGGAATCACAACTACTTCATCCGCTTCTCTCTATAAAAGTGAGTGTTATGAGAGAAAACGTTTTGCTGGGTCCCACATCAAAGTGTTTTGGCATATCAAAGTGTTACGCCATGACTCCTATTCTTTTTCTGTTCTTTAGGACCATTCCAACAATTTTTTTTTTTTTTAGTAAACAAGACTGCTTAAAGCTGCTGCTTGGTAGCATAGTTACAGATGTGGATATAACTTAAATGAATACACTGCACAATTTTTTTTTTTTAAGTATCTAAACATTTATCCATTAAAACTCATCACCAAAATTACATATTTAAACGTTTTTTTTTTTCCTTGAAAAAAAAAATAGCTTGAATGAAACTCGACACCCTTGCCTCATTTAGTATGTGTGGTTCTATGAATATGCAAATGAGCCCCGCCTCCACTCACTCACTCACTCAGAGATCCACTCGTTGATTAGTGTTTTTTAGACTGTCTTTAAAAGATTAGCTCACTTTTAAAAAAAATTTGCTGATAATTTACTCACCCCCCATGTCATCCAAGATGTCCATGTCTTTCTTTCTTCAGTCGAAAGGGCTTTAAACGATACCAGACGATGAATAAGGGTCTTATCTAGCTTATCTATGATCGGTCATTTAAAAAATAAATTAAAAAGTTTAAGTTTTATAAGCACAAATGCTCGCCTTGCTCTGTTCTGTGAGACCTTTTCAACATAATTTCATATTACGTGACGTCACGAACCCGCATCACAGAACAGAGCAAGGCGAGCATTTGTGCTTATAAAACTTAAACTTTTTTATTTATTTTTGAAATGAGCAATGTTTTGGCTAGATAAGACCCTTATTCATCGTCTGGTGTCGTTTAAAGCCCTTTGAAGCTGCACTGAAACTGTCATTTGGACCTTGAACCGTTTGGGTCCCATTGAAGTCCATTATATGGAGAAAATCCTGGAATGTTTTCATCAAAAACCTTTATTTCTTTTCGACTGAAGAAAGAAAGACATGGACATCTTGGATGACATGAGGGTGAGTAAATTATCAGCAAAATTTTTTTTTAAAGTGAACTAATCCTTTAATTCACTGCAGTTTTAAAGAGAAAATACTCAGCAATGCTGTCGACTTATGAATTTACATATGCTTTGTCTTTAAAGCACATTAAAAACACCAACAGACATATAAACAACAATAAAAACTTGATTTTCGAGCTCAAGCTTTTAAGCATGTTTGAATACGGACGAGCAACTTTTGAAAAACGCTTGAAAATGCTAGTGAGGATCTTAAAACGAAATGAATGTATTAATGAAGCCTCAGTTCCTGTGAGTTTCCCAAATGCATTTTAGCTGCATTTAGCTGTTCCTGTGTTAGGAAAACACACGGTTTGTTTTGCCACTGACGTTGGTGAACACGCATATCAAAAATGTCACCAGCTGTGAAGTGGCTGCTAAGTATAAAACCCAGTGACCTAAATATACACTATTTTTTTCCTTTGACTAAAAACATGCGTATAAACTTTGCTCCTACTGTAAATATGGAAGGTAAAGCTGTGTTTGTGGCCACCGAGGCTTTGTTCTGATGATATGACTGCTTGTTTTTTTTATTCATACTGCGGTTACTCCCACGGTTTCGCTACTGAACGCTTTGTTGATGCGGTAAAATCCGATGATGCAAAAGTCCCGACGGAAGGGAGTCGTCCAGCCCATAATGTTGACGCATTTCACTAGAAGCAAATTTCTCTCACTTTCTGTCTATTTTACTTAAAGGCCTTTGGTCTGGCATTTCACCAGCAAAGCAAAGGGACTCTTTAGTGGTCACTGGTTATGTTGGCCAAAAAAATATGTTTTTCATTCAAGATTTTCTTTCTTTTTAAAGTCTACAACACTGCTAAAAAAAAATAAGTGAGTTTTTGCTTAAAACAAGAAAAATAATCTGACAATGGGGTAAGAAAGAATTAAAATGGAAAACAACTCACTTAATTATCCAACCACCTAGTAACACCATAGCAACCACCAAAAATACCTTAGCAACCACCCTGAAACCCTTAGAAACTGCCTGTAAACCACCTAGAACACTCTAGCAACCACCCAGAATACCTTAGCAACTGCCTAGAAACCACCCAGAATATCATAGTAAATGCCTAGAAACACCATAGCAACCACCTAGAACACCCAAGCAACCACCCAAAATACCCTAGCAACCGACTAGCAACACCATAGCAACCACCCAGAACACCTTAGCAATGCCCTAGCAACCACCTGAACAACAAAAAAGTCATGTACCACACCCTTGCAACCGAGTGGCGAGTTTTGCCACTGCAAGCACCAGTCACATTTTCTTCAGGAAATGTACATTCTAGTTTCTCATGCCATTGTACTTATCTAGTAAATGCTTCTTGATTTAAGACATTTTAGATATTTGTACTGGAAACAAGACACAAAACTAAGTAAGAAACGCATTTTTGCAAGCAACTCTTAAGTGGTCACTGGTTATGTTGGCCAAAGAAATATGTTTTTCATTCAAGATTTTCTTTCTTTTTAAAGTCTACAACACTGCAAAAAAAAAAAAAATAACTGAGTTTTTGCTTAAAACATGAAAAATAATGGGGTAAGAAAAATAATCTGAATTCAAATGGAAAACAAGATTTAGTTTTTTTTTTTACCCTATTGTCATAATTTTGCTTGTTTTAAGCAAAAACTCACTTAACTTAATGTTTTTTTTCCCCAGAAAACACAATATAATTTCTTATGTCATTGTACTTATCTAGTAAATGCTTCTTGATTTAAAACATTTTAGGTATTTGTACTGGAAACAAGACAAAAATACTAAGTAATACTTTGCAAGCAAAGGGACTCTTTAGTGGTCAAGTTGGCCAACGAAATATGTTTTTCATTCAAGATTTTCTTTCTTTTTACAGTTTACAACACTGACGTCAAAGGCATATTTTAACATGGTCTGGTTTCTAAGTTTGACCAATTCAGTGTTTGGGGGGTGTAACTAAAAGTAGCACTAACTTAAAGGCAAAGTTCAGCAAAAGATGAGCATTCGGTCATCATCTACTCACCCTCATGTCAGTCCAAAACATGCATCTTTCCTCTGTGGAACAAACAACACATATTAATATCTTGTATATAGGTTTATTGTGTTGATAGTGAATAATCTGTGTATATACATATATTTATCGTTGTTAAAATAAATAAATATAATATAAAACGTCCTGTTCACTGCAAAGAATGTGAGTTTTTGCTTAAAAAAGCAATTTTATTTTTTATTTTGACTGGAAACAAGACTAAAATACTAAGAAAAGCATGTTTTGCAGTGTTTAAGTGAATTATTGTGAATATTACATAAAAGATGTTATCCCCTTACAAAGCTAATTTTTGTCAGCTAATTTAGTGTACCTGTCACGTTTTGATGTATTTAGTTCTGTTTTGAGATCTTGTTTCCCCCTGTCTTTGTGGTTTTTGGTTTAGTCCTGTTAAGTTTTCCCGCTCCTCGTTTGTGTTCAGTTTTATCACCTGTGTTCAGTTAATTATCTTGTTTGGTTCAGTTCTTTTAAGCCCTGTGTTTTCCCTCATTGTTTGTCGATCGTCGTCCATGTGTGGTTGTGTGTAAATCCTGATTTCCTGGAGTTTTGTTCTTGTTTCATTTTTGGAAGTTTCATTTTGGTTTATTAAACCTATTATATGGAAATTCCGTGTCCTCGTCTTCAGCACCTGCACAAACCCTGACAGAACGATCGACCACAACAACAAAAAAAATGGAGAGCTGGAAGCAGGCCTTCGTAGGAACCCGGATGGCCATATTTCGTGGGACCCGTGGAGGTCGTAGTAGGGGATGTGACCGAGTTCAGGTGGTCCCGAGTCCAGTATGGCCTGAGCCCATCACCTGCACGCTAAAGCCAGAGCCTGACCCGTTTGCCGACCTTCCTGAGCTTCTTCCCCCAGAGCCTTCACCGCTGGTCCCGTCCAGCCCAGTCAAGCCTTCGCCGCTGGTCCCGTCCAGCCCAGTTGAGCCTTTGACCGTCACCTGCCCGCCAGAGCCTGAGCCCGTCGCCTGCCCACCAGAGCCTGAGCCTGTCGCCTGCCCGCCAGAACCTGAGCCCAGCCCCAAGCTCCCCGAAATGCTGGTTCCGTCCAGTTCCGAGTCCCCTGATGTGCTGGTCCCGTCCAGTTCCGAGTCCCCCGATGTGCTGGCCCCGTCCAGTTCCGAGTCCCATGAAGTGGCAGAGCCAGAGCCAGAGCCCGTTGACCCAGAGCCAGAGCCCATTGACTCAGCGCCAGAGCCAGAGCCCGTTGACCCAGCGCCAGACCCAGAGCCCGTTGATCCAGAGCCAGAGCCCGTTGACCCAGAGCCAGAGCCCGTTGAGCCAGAGCCAGAGCCCGTTGAGCCAGAGCCAGAGCCCGTTGAGCCAGAGCCAGAGCCCATTGACCCAGAGCCAGAGCCCATTGACCCAGAGCCAGAGCCCGTTGACCCAGCGCCAGACCCAGAGCCCGTTGACCCAGACCCAGAGCCCGTTGACCCAGACCCAGAACCTGTTGACCCAGCGCCCGTTGATGTCAAGTCAGTTCCCGATCATGAGCCTGTTCTCCCCAAGAAAATTTTGGGGGGGCGCCATACGCCTTCGCCGTGGCCGGCCAAAGATCCACGGAGGCCGGCCAAAGATCCACGGAGGCCCGGAAAAATAACACCACCATGGCCACCCAAAGGGTCCTCACCGCCATGGCCACCTGAAGGGTCTGCACCGCCATGGCCACCTGAAGGGTCTGCACCGCCATGGCCACCTGAAGGGTCTGCACCGCCATGGCCACCTGAAGGGTCTGCACCGCCATGGCCACCTGAAGGGTCTTCACCGCCATGGCCACCTGAAGGGTCTGCACCGCCATGGCCACCTGAAGGGTCTGCACCGCCATGGCCACCTGAAGGGTCTTCACCGCCATGGCCACCTGAAGGGTCTGCACCGCCATGGCCACCTGAAGGGTCTGCACCGCCATGGCCACCTGAAGGGTCTTCACCGCCGTGGCCACCTGAAGAGCCTGCACCGCCCTGGACGCCCGAGGGTCCCACAGCTCCGCCCTGGACGCCCGAGGGTCCCACAGCTCCGCCCTGGACGCCCGAGGGTCCCACAGCTCCGCCCTGGACGCCCGAGGGTCCCACAGCTCCGCCCTGGACGCCCGAGGGTCCCACAGCTCCACCCTGGACGCCCGAGGGTCCCACAGCTCCGCCTTGGCCACGCCCACAGCCTGCTCCGCCTTGGCCACGCCCACAGCCTGCACCGTCGTGGCCACGCCCACAGCCTGCACCGTCGTGGCCACGCCCACAGCCTGCACCGCCGTGGCCACGCCCACAGCCTGCTCCGCCCTGGAGGCTTCCTGGACCTGCACCATGCCCTCGTCAGCCTCCAGGGCGCCCACCCTCCCACCCCTTTGGATGTTATACGGCGCGAGGACGCGCCTTCGGGGAGGGGGGAGGTACTGTCACGTTTTGATGTATTTAGTTCTGTTTTGAGATCTTGTTTCCCCCTGTCTTTGTGGTTTTTGGTTTAGTCCTGTTAAGTTTTCCCGCTCCTCGTTTGTGTTCAGTTTTATCACCTGTGTTCAGTTAATTATCTTGTTTGGTTCAGTTCTTTTAAGCCCTGTGTTTTCCCTCATTGTTTGTCGATCGTCGTCCATGTGTGGTTGTGTGTAAATCCTGATTTCCTGGAGTTTTGTTCTTGTTTCATTTTTGGAAGTTTCATTTTGGTTTATTAAACCTATTATATGGAAATTCCGTGTCCTCGTCTTCAGCACCTGCACAAACCCTGACAGTACCTAAGAATTTAAGAGAAACAAGCAAGAAATAAACAGTCAGACTGAAATGAAATGAAACACAGAAAAGAAAACAATGCAGAGTAATTACTCCAGGCTCATAAAAACGCCTTGTAAGCTTGTGCACACCCACATCTATTTTGTAATACAAATTGTCTTGGGTTGAACCAATAAAAAAAATGAAGAGAAGAAAAGCTAACCAACAAGCAATTGCAGAAGTAGCCGTGTTGTGGTGTGGAGATGCTGTGCAATTGTGGTCAAAATTCATATCCATCTCCTTGCAGACTATAACATATTTCAATGCATTTTTTCAGCCAATCAGAGATCTTCCTGTCTCTAGTTATTTTAATCTTCCCCTTTTCCCATAATTTATGAAAGTGAATGTAAACCTACATAAAGTCTAAGCTTCTGTACATTGATTCTGTTAAACACATGAATTAATGATTACGGATTAACTTAAATCCTTTGAACTTTTTAAAATACTCGTTTAGGTGACTAGCATCGCACCCCTGTATGTTGCTCTGCATAAAATTAAACGATATACAGCACAATAACGAATTTAAACTACCCAAACACTGGGTACGTAGAGTGGTTTATGCCAACCTGGCTCCTTCAGAAGGGGAAAAAAGAGTTAAGAAACCCAATAGGCGACCCTGAAGATGAAATCATGGGATTTGTAATTGATTTCAGTACACAGATCTTTCTTTGAGAAGCACCTCTGTGTGATTCAGAAGCTCTCTGGCACAGTTTACCCACGCCTCTTCATCAGCACAAAAAACAGTGAATGTGAGTGCATGGTTTTCAAAGAAAAATCAGTTCCATGGATGAAAAGGGATATTTAAAGGGTTAGTTCACCACAGTAGTGAAACTTATATCTGTAGTTGCGTTAACTGCCAATGCAGGGACAGAAATCTCTCACATTTCATTCAAATATCTTCATTCGTGTTTCAAAGATGAATCTTACGTCTTTGGAAAGACATTTTTTTTCTTTTCATATACCTTTTTTATTCGTGGAAATACTGATTTTATTCCACTGAGATCTTTGCAAGGTCAAGTTTTGTATATAAGATGGTATAAACTTACACATTTGGCAGATTTTATCCAAAGAGACTTCCATTGTTTTAAAATTACAAAAAAAAATGTATAAGTTATTGCCTTCCCTGGAAATCGAACACATGATCTTGGCGTTTCTAGTGCCACGTTGCACAGTTTAAGTTACAGAAAAGCTAATATATGGTGATGTGCAGGTCCAAACATAATTTGCAGGCCAAAGTTTCTGCATTTTCTGTTTATTTTGCAGGGAAATCTGTGGAATTTTGCATTTAAAAATTGTGCATTTAAAAATGTGCTTCACTCGTTTTGATAGCTGATCGCAATTATCCAAATATTTAATAAACTTAAATATGTTCTTTCCAGCCATTTGCAGAGTTTTACAATTGCATACCTGCTAATTGAATTAATGCAACTGCACAATTCACATTATTATATGTTATTATTTTATAAAATACTATAACTTATTTGCAAACCAATAATAATTCTGACTAAAATATACATATTATATTCTAAAATATTTGTTGTTGGAGACAATAAATGTGCCATATGTGGAATTTTAAACCTACCAGTACATTTTTATGAAGGTGATCATTATAATGGGGTTATCAAATGCAGGCTAATATAGTTTGTGCTTTTGTTTTTATTTTCATTTTTAGTTTAGCCTTTAGTCAATTTAAAAACAAAAGCATTATTTTAGTTTTTAGATTGTAATGTTACAATGTTAGAATGTAATGTGATTTTAACCACCCTTTTGCACATAATATATTGCATAGCCTACATTACATTCACTGTATTTGTTTCCATATCCTTCAATATCAACATTGTTTGGATATCATTGAGCAGGATGTGAAATACATTTTTTTTAAATAAATACAGATTTTCTTTATCCAAATAGAAAAACGTAGAAAGTACAGAGATATATATTAAAAAAAAAAAAAACCAAGATATGATTTTTTGGCCATAATACTAGGCTTGGGTATCGAGAATCGATTGGAACCGGGACTACCTTTGCGATTTTCCAGGAATCGTTCAAAAGTAACTCTAGAGTCGTCCTAATGCTGCGTTCACACCAGATGCGAATAACGCGTCAAATTCGTGCCTACCGCGTCTAGTTATACGCTTGAACAGATTGAATCCATTCGCGTGTCTATATAAACATAGACATTATAAACTGAAAAGGGGGCCTGTCACCATTCACGCCGCAGGAATTTTTTACGCATGTTACGCGTCTTTCCATTGACTTAACATTGAAATCACTCGCGCCAGACGCTCTATTCGCGTCTGGTGTGAACGCAGCATCAAACCAAGGCATGGATATGTTCCAAAAGTGCTCTCGACGCCGTTCAGAGCACAGGTTATTTCGCTGGTTGCTCTCTCCTCGCCAGATGATGAAGGTTTTACAAGTTGTTTCTTTTTGTGTATTTGCTATTCTGCACCAGGTTAGCCCATCAGTGGGAGCATGGTAACATGTTTAAATACCTGCAGCATCATACATCATGTGTAAATGTGTTTTCATGAGGTTTTCAAAAATAAAGCTCTCTTGAGGAAAGTGTACCCCTGTGAAAATATATTCATAATTTATAATATTTATATTCAAGTTCATAGATTTGATATTTATATTGTAGGCTAGTTGAAAACAGCCCTGTGAGAAATTCATAGTAAAGTTCATAAAAAGTAAAAAGTTCATAGAATTCAAATTGATGGAGAAGGTCAGAGTATTTCCTTCAGAAAGACCGTTGGTTAGCTAGCTCATTTAAAATATCCTAAACTTTTTTGACCCTGCCTCTTAAAAGAATCGGAATCGAGAATCGTTAGGAACCGGAATCGAAACAAGGAATCGAGAATTGTTAGGAACCGGAATCGAAACAAGGAATTGAGAATTGTTAGGAACCGGAATCAAGAATCGCAAAAAATAGGAATCGAAAATCGTTAGGAACCGGAATCGAAATAGGAATCGGAATCGTTCAAATTCAAACGATACCCAACCCTACATAACACCCAGCTCTATCTGCTAATTTAATTAATGCAACCGCACAATTCACATTATTATAGAATATTATATGTTATTATTTTATAAAATACAGAACAAAAAACAACTTGAGAGTACAAGATCCTTGACAAAAATGGTTACTAGATTCCCCCCATGTCAGGGAAACACCTGGATGTGTGTGAAAGCTGTGTCATTTTGTCTCTTGCATGTATTTCCTCCAGAACAGCAGGCGGGAGCACGAGGAGCAGTTAATGGCGCTTGTAAAGAGTATTAATGCTTTAGAAGTGCCTTCTGAAGCCAGAACGAGCGGAAATTGTGTGAAGGTGAGCTGAGGAACGTTTGTAAAGTTCAAGGCCCAGCAGGCATCCTGTAGAAACACTAATAATCATTCTCTAGGTTAGGATTTCCAAATTATACAGGATAAAGTGTTCGAGAGCTACCTGGAATTCCTTTCTTTGAGGATAAAGTTCAAACACTATTAAAAACAAGTCAGTAATAAAATAAGAAAAAAATACACAAATTACAAGCAGAGGTTAAGACTAAGTCTAAGTTAACAGTAATATTCAGGTACAGAAATTAATAATTAAGCATAAATGTAAAATAACACTTTGTTCACTGTTAATGTCACACTCTCACACCATATGATTTCAATCAGAACCCTTCTTCCTTAGTTTAGCTAGCCTAGCTTAGCACAAAGACCGGAAGTAAATGGCTCCAGCTAGCATACTGCTCCCAATAAGTGACAATATAACGCCTAAATTTTCCTAGCAAATCACTCCACCAAGGTAGCAGTGCTTCGCATTCTGAGAATATAGTTCCCAGTATTTATACGGTTAAAAGATGGCTGTGATCACAACATATAAATAGGAAAATGTTGGCGTTATTTTGTCACTTATTGGGAGCAGTATGCTAGCTGGAGCCATTTACTTCCAGTCTTTGTGCTAAGCTAGGCTAGCGGTGAGTGCGTCAGACAGAGTTATGGCACGCACGGAGATGAAAAGGGTATGTGTGGACTTATCTAACTCTGGGGAATACAGTGAGTAAGCTAAAGTCGCAAAAAGTCGGCGTGTTCTTTTAAAGCTTTGTTATTAATGACACAAACACCAGTAGGAATATTAGGCTGCTGTCACTTTAAGACCGAATGCACGAACCGAAAAAACGGACAAACATCCCGTTTCTTTCTCAACTGTTCACTTATGACATAACCGAGAGAATACTTGCCGAAACGGATTTTTAGACGGGCATTATAACATGATTTTGTGTGAATGTGCCCGTTCAAGGGCAAGGAAACGCGAAAGAGTGATAATTTCGGTGTTCGAGCGCTGACAAAACACGTCCAAATTATTAACTTTCACTCTATAGCTTTCACGTTTCCATCCACTTGTCAATCGAATTATCTGAAGTTCAGTTCATGCGAATAAAGCTGGTGAAAGTGTTTCCATCAAACAGCTTTAAAGCGGATAAAAACCTGTGCGTAATGACGTCACATGCTGTTTAGCGAATTGGTATATCGAATTGATTTGAGACATTTTAAGGTGTTTCCATTAATTTTCTCACCAAATTGCACAACATTCAAGCAAACATTTGCGAACAAAGTTTTACTAGGCAGAATGGATCGCGCCATAATAACGTTTCCATCAGCGTTTATCGCATAAGCCGTATATCCATCAAGATCAAATCCCATGAGACCGAACGCATTTCATTTGAGTCCATATTCATGAAATTCAATCTAATTTTACTGTTTCCATAAGGCATTTTTCATTCAATATCACTTAATGCGGATAAAAACGTGTGGATGGAAACATAGCTTATGATAGTTAAATTTAGCAGTTTATCCGCGATCACATCTAATGCGATCCGTTGCACTCCTACTGTTGACTCAATAAAAGTTCCCGCTGGATCCTGTTTTTCATCCTGAAACTGAAAGTGTAATTTAACACAAAGTCAATGAAGCAGAACATAATGGGAATGGTTGCATGATCAGCAGGTAATGACTGCGCACAGATGTTCTTCTTGCATTTTTGTCTGGTTTTCTTCCTGAGAATGTTTATAGTCTGGAAATGACTAAGGAAGATGTCATGTATGAATCGGTCACTTCAAGAAGAATCCAATGCATTTGTTCAACAAACTAACTCAGATCTTCATAAGATGAAAAAGATGGCAAAAAAGAAAGTCTGGTAACACTTTACAATAAGGTTAATTAGTTAACTACATTATTAGCATGAATTAATAATGAACTGCACTTTTCACTACAACATTTTCTTAATACATTATTAAAATCTGTTAACATTAGTTAATGCACTGTCAACTAACATGAACATTTTTAATATCTAACGTTAACAAAGATTAACAAATGTTTTGCTCTTTGTTAGTTCATGTTTGTTAAAGGGGGGGTGAAATGCTATTTCATGAATAGTGTGATTTTTTTACACTATTAAAGAGTTGGATCCGCATGCTAAACATGGACAAAGTTTCAAAAATTAAGTTGTACTTTTGATTGAGTATTTCTGTTCTCAAAATACTCCTTCCGGTTTGTCACAAGTTTCGGAACGTTTTTTCGAGTACGGGCCTGTGTGACGTCAGCTAGGCCGGAATTTCCTTATACGGGTCCTAAGGGCACTTCTCCCGGAAGGCCGCGTGCGCAGCTGTAGCCTAGAGCGAGAGAAGTAACGTTATGCCTATCAGAGCGCTGTGCTCGGCTTTATGGAAGTCATCGGCTGTGATTGTTTTATAAACAAAGCCCAGTTCGACGCCGGATTTGCAGATCGTCTAATGCTTAAGGATGGAGCAGTCCCAATGATAAAGGTTTACGGTCGTGCGTTGGAACTGCAGGCCGTGAGTAAAATTGCTTCAAATGTCTGTGAGTTGTTAACTATCGCCGTGTATTAAGCACAACAAGTAAACGACATGATCACGTACAGTTAATGTAAAACTAGACTTCCCACATGTACACCTTTAAAAAAAATACGACGACATAAAGTGAAAAATAGTCATTTACAAAAACCGCTAAGCAAATATAAGTTCTACAGTTCCAGTACACACCGCATAGAGACGTCCTGCTGTAGTCGTTGCTGCTGCTGCTCGTCTTCAATTTCAGCCTCGGGATCTGATTCGGGATCAAAAATGTATGGCTGAATCTGATTGTTAGCAATGTTTTGTTTTGGGATATCACAGCTTCCAGAAGCTCTCAACGTAAGCTTCGCGCGCTCGTGATTATTTAGCTCCG
Organism: Chrosomus eos; assembly: GCA_036326025.1. Taxonomy (NCBI): domain Eukaryota; kingdom Metazoa; phylum Chordata; class Actinopteri; order Cypriniformes; family Leuciscidae; genus Chrosomus; species Chrosomus eos. The sequence goes on along the minus strand of CM070822.1, from coordinate 1,897,565 downwards.
CCCACACGGCACGCCTCCACCCGCTCGTTTTTCCGGAAAGACTCGGTACAGCCTATCTTTCTTTTATAAATATAATAAAACTAAAGACTTTTTGGATATATGAATGATGCAATACTACTCTATAGGTACTCAAGATAAATACATTAACTTATGTTAACTAATAAACCTTATTGTAAAGTGTTACCGAAAGTCCAGTGTCTACAAGTGATACGATACAAAATGAACCGAAGACCCACTTAAGCTTTGCTTGTTTTCATGCGAGAACACATCGACGCTCCTCTCAAAGAAAAATACCATATAAAATGGCGCTTTTCCACTACACAGTACCAGCTCGACTCGACTCGGCTCGCCTTTGTTTGGTTTTCCACTGTGTAAAAGTTGTACCTGTACCTGCTTCCGGGTACTTTTTTTCGTATCACCTCATATATATTATATGGATATATAATATAATAAAAGAATAAATAACAGATTCTTACTAAATCGGGATCGTCTTAAGTAGGCAAATGAGCGTTGCTTTGTCTAGATAAGACTCGTATTCCTCGGCTGGGATCGTGTCGAGACTTTAAAGCTGCACTGAAACTAACATTTGGACTTTCCACCCGTTGGACTCCATTGAAGTCACTATATGGAGAAAAATCCTGGAATGTTTTCCTCAAAAACCTTCATTTCTTTTCGACTGAAGAAAGAAAGACATGAAATTTTTATTCTGAAGTGAACATTAATGACTCTGCCTGTGGTATACAGAAGCACACAGCAGCGTTCAGCACACACATGTTCACGGTGTGTGTGTGTGTGTGTGTGTGTGTGTGTGTGTGTGTGTGTGTGTGTGTGTGTTGTGTGTGTGTGTGTGTGTGTGTGTGTGTGTGTAAGACTGTGGTCAGGCTGTGGTATGGCGGGGAATCCCAGTCTTGTCACTGCTGTGGAAGGCCATTCTCCCTAAAATCTCATGCGCTGTAAACATGGCCGTGGGTTGAGTGTGTGTGTGTGTGTGTGTGTGTGTGTTATTAGTCAGTTCTCCTGCTGAGCGGTGCCACCCTGAAGCTCCTCTAAAAATAACCTCCATTTTACTCGTCTAACATCTCCTTAAATGTTTTTTCTCTGCGTCTTACCAGTTACAGTAAGTAGTCTGACAGTAATCGGTGACTCAAGTGTGTTCCTGTTTTTGGATTCTATGTGTTAAGTTTAAAATATACTACATTTGTTTGCTATTGTATGCATATAGTCGAACGTGTAGCCTTTAAAAGTATACTCCATTTGATATTGTGTGAAGACGGTCGACACATGCACTCTAGAAAGAGTTATCTTTCAGTCAAAACTAACTTTAGCTGGACAATAACTTTATTCTAGAGCTGCTGTAAAGCCAAAACAATCTCTGTTACTTTAATTTCTTACTATCACTGTAAAGTTGCTTTGAAACTATCTATATTGTCAAAAGCGCTTTATAAGTTAAGGTGACTTGACAGTGTCAGCGCTATTTTTAAAGTTTTTAATTTTTTTAAGTTATTATCTTAAGTCGCGGCTATCTTGTAACCCCTCACACAAGCGCTTGTCAATGCCGGTGTCTGTTGTTGAAAATGCAGAATAATTAGTTCATGTGTTCATGACATCAAGGCTAGATTATTGTAATGCTTTTATGGGTGGTCGCCCTGCACGCTTAATAAACAAACTACAGCTTCAGACATTTTATTTACTACAAGTAATTTTGCAACTACATTTCAACTAACTCTCATATTCCCATTACGTCACACGTAGGCTCACTATTGGCCGACGCTGGTCATGTGTGTGATGCGTGTGACGTACAACACAGAAGTGCTGCGTTGTTACACTACGTGAACTATCTCGAGGCCCACAGAGAAGGAAATGAATACTTGAATAAAGTCGTTATTTTTGTTTGTTTTTTTTGCGCACAAAAAGTATTCTCTTCGCTTGATAAACTTAAGATTGAGCCACTGTAGTCACTTGCACTATTTTAATTATGTCTTTAATAACTTTTCTGGGCTGTCAAGTTTCAATCCCTTAGAAGCCTATGGAGGAGTGATCCAGCTCTCAGATCTAATCACAAATATCTTAATTTGTGTTCTGAAGATGAACGAAGGTCTTGGAACAACATGATGGAGAATAATTACTGACAGAATTTTCATTTTGGGGTGAACTATCCTTTTAAAGGGAATGTGAAATGACGCTCTGATTGGTTTAATGCACGTTACGCCCAAACCACACCTATGAGTAATGTAGCTACTTCAGACCATCCCATTTTAGATTTGCGTCGGACGCTAGTCATTTATCTCGCCTGTATAATAGCAACTGAGATCCGCCCACAAAGTTACTTGCGTTTAGCGTGCGATACTTGTGTTTCAGATCATTAAAATAGGGCCCTAAATGTGCTTTTACTGAAAACACATTCTAGACCACACAGAGAGCAAATCGATTTCATAATGACTACAGCCCACATATTGGATTATGTCTGCATCTTACATGCATGCTGGTCTATTTCCAACTCTTAAAAAACTCTGGATGTGACAAGACTAATTGTATTGCCATTGTCTTTTACAATGTCTGGCGTGCATTCCCAACCGCCAACAATCAAGTGATGGTTTTTCCGTAACGTTATGGCCTGTTGTCAGAGTCAGCTAAAGGATCCTCTTAAGTTCAACTTTATTAGCTAATTAAGTCAATCAGTGTACAATGTATCCTACTGTATGCTTTTTTACAAATTATGTGAAACTGTACTCATTGGGAATCATAAATGTTTCAAAGTTAATACGCTACATGACTTCACTAGAATGATGATGTCAACAAGTGGTGGCCAGTTGCTTCAGAAATTAAATGTTTATTTTCGTTTTTGATTTCAAAAATACAATAAAAATCACAGATATTACTCCTTGTTCATTTTTCACGCTGGCAATGGACGCCCAAAATGAAAATTCTGCCACCATTTACTAACCCACAGTAGGTTTTTTTTCTTCTTCTGTGCAACACACACAATAAGACATTTTGAGGATTGTTTCAGGATTGAAAGTCAATGGGGTCCAAAAAAAAAAACTTCCAACATTTTACATTTTTAGAGACATTTTACAGAATATTTTTAATGAGTAAATGATGAAAGAATTTCATTTTTGGGTAAACTATCTCTTCAAGCCAAAAAGTGTATTGCATTGTGGGATATAGTAACCAGCAAAGTATGTTCTAGGCACATTTTAGAAATGTAGCCAGAAAATAAATATATACATATTATTTACTGCAAAAATGATATAGTGGTATGATTTTTCACTATCTTCTGTACTGGCTACACCAGTAGTAATAAATGCTGATTTTGCCTTTGGGACTGATGGCCTTAATTCGTCTTGATTTAATTGTTATGCATATTTCTTTACACTTTCGTAGTTGTGTTGCAGTTGCTATGGTTCAGTTGTAGGTTGTACGCTTTGTATTTGATTTTAAGTGGAAATGACGGCAGACAGCGAGGCCACAGAACCACTGAGACGGCCACAAGTCTTACTGCCTTTGGCCCGGTTCCTCCGATTCTCATTTTTAGGGAGGTCTTGTTCTACCTAGTGCAATGCCTGCCAGTTATTCTTGTTTGCTTTAATTTTAAGCACAGTAATTGCCAATAACTGGTGGGTGCCAACCAAAGGGCTTCAGGTGGGTGATGGCAGCAGTCGTCAGGACCCTCGGCTCAGAGACGCGGGGTTTTATTTCTGGCAAAGTTAAGAGCCGGACAAATGAACAAGTGTCTCAATGTCTGCGCTCTCTCTCCTCCTGCTTGTTGTGTAATAAATCTTGCTAGTGATTAATTAGACCAATAGTTAGAGGAGGCAGACAGAAGTGGTGCCAAAGCCGGAGCGAAACCGGAGCGAGGCGCCTTTATAGATTATAGAGCGGTTATGCCACACACACACACACACACACACACACACACATACACAGAGACACACACACAGGCTAAGAATATACTAAGACATGACAGGAACACACCTGGTGCACAGGTAATAATCAATATATAAACATTAGATCGAAATATTAGTTATCATGAACTAACAATGAACAATTCTTCTAAATAATTTATTAAATCTGTATTAAATCTACAATAAGGTTCATTAGTTAATGTATTAACTAACATGAACTAACTATGATCAATCAAACATTTGTTACTGTATTAGTTAATCTTTGTTAAAGTAACACTAAGTAACTTTTCCTCTTCGGTCGCCCTACTGGTTGGAAACAAAATTGTCCATTGCCGCTGTCGTAAATAATCTAGCCTACCGTCGCACGCGCGCTCACTGTTTATCCTGCACCGGCTTCAGAATGAACGATGTCCACAGACAAGGTAGAGTCTGTTACATGATTTCATGAAAGGATGATGTATTGCGACATCAGAAACAAAGAAAAACGAAATAATGACTATTGTAGCGCTTGATGTAAAGCAGTCGAGTTTGTAGTTCTTTTTTGTGCACGGGTTCTAAATAAATCGATATTTTTTCCCCCAAGAAAGTATCGATTTTTAAGCCGCGAGTATCGATATATAAGTCCCATTCAACCCCCCCGTGTTTAACTTTGCTCGTCAAGGGGCCGTTCACATATCGTGTCTTTTGCGCGCTCAAGTTCGTTATTTCAAATGTAGGCGCGCGGCAAGCGCGTGTCACGTTTTGATGTGTTTGAGTTCTGTTTTGTATCTTGGTTTCCCTGTCTTTGTGGTTTTTGGTTTAGTCCTGTTAAGTTTTCCCGCTCCTCGTTTGTGTTCAGTCTCATCACCTGTGTTCAGTTAATTATCCTATCATTTCAAGTGTATTTAAGCCCTGTGTTTTCTCCCAGTGTTGGTCGATCGTCGTCCTTGTATGGTTGTGTGTCTTCTGATTTCCTGGAGTTCTGTTCCTGTTTAAGTTTGGAAAGTTTTCATTTTGTTATTAAAACATTTATATTGAAGCTTTCGTGTCCTCGTCTTCAGCACCTGCACAAACCCTGACAGAACGATCGACCAGAACAAAAAATGGAGAGCTGGAAGCAGGCCTTCGTAGGAACCCGGATGGCCATATTTCGTGGGACCCGTGGAGGTCGTAGTAGGGGATGTGACCGAGTTCTGGTGGTCCCGAGTCCAGTATGGCCTGAGCCCATTGCATGCACGCCAGAGCCTGACCCGTTTGCCGACCTTCCTGAGCTTCTTCCCCAGAGCCTTCACCGCTGGTCCCGTCCAGCCCAGTCAAGCCTTCGCCGCTGGTCCCGTCCAGCCCAGTTGAGCCTTTGACCGTCACCTGCCCGCCAGAGCCTGAGCCCGTCGCCTGCCCGCCAGAGCCTGAGCCTGTCGCCTGCCCGCCAGAACCTGAGCCCAGCCCCAAGCTCCCCGAAATGCTGGTTCCGTCCAGTTCCGAGTCCCCTGATGTGCTGGTCCCGTCCAGTTCCGAGTCCCCCGATGTGCTGGCCCCGTCCAGTTCCGAATCCCATCAAGTGGCAGAGCCAGAGCCAGAGCCCGTTGACCCAGAGCCAGAGCCAGAGCCCATTGACCAGCGCCAGAGCCAGAGCCGTTGACCCAGCGCCAGAGCCCGACAGGCCCGTTGATCCAGAGCCAGAGCCCGTTGACCCAGAGCCAGAGCCAGAGCCTGTTGACCCAGAGCCAGAGCCAGAGCCCGTTGAGCCAGAGCCAGAGCCCGTTGACCCAGAGCCAGAGCCAGAGCCCATTGACCCAGCCCCAGAGCCAGAGCCCATTGACCCAGCGCCAGAGCCAGAGCCCGTTGACCCAGCGCCAGAGCCAGAGCCCGTTGACCCAGCGCCAGAGCCAGAGCCCGTTGACCCAGCGCCAGAGCCAGAGCCCGTTGACCCAGCGCCAGAGCCAGAGCCCGTTGACCCAGAGCCAGAGCCCGTTGACCCAGAGCCAGAGCCCGTTGACCCAGAGCCAGAGCCCGTTGACCCAGAGCCAGAGCCCGTTGACCCAGAGCCAGAGCCCGTTGACCCAGAGCCAGAGCCAGAGCCAGAGCCCGTTGACCCAGAGCCAGAGCCCGTTGACCCAGCGTCAGAGCCAGAGCCCGTTGACCCAGCGCCAGACCCAGAGCCCGTTGACCCAGACCCAGAGCCCGTTGACCCAGAGCCCGTTGACCCAGAACCCGTTGACCCAACGCCCGTTGATGTCAAGTCAGTTCCCGATCATGAGCCTGTCCTCCCCAAGAAAATTTTGGGGGGGCGCCATACGCCTTCGCCGGGGCCGGCCAAAGATCCACGGAGGCCGGCCAAAGATCCACGGAGGCCCGAAAAAAATAACACCGCCATGGCCACCCGAAGGGTCCTCACCGCCATGGCCACCCGAAGGGTCTTCACCGCCATGGCCACCTGAAGGGTCTGCACCGCCATGGCCACCTGAAGGGTCTGCACCGCCATGGCCACCTGAAGGGTCTTCACCGCCGTGGCCACCTGAAGAGCCTGCACCGCCTTGGACGCCCGAGGGTCCCACAGCTCCGCCCTGGACGCCCGAGGGTCCCACAGCTCCGCCCTGGACACCCGAGGGTCCCACAGCTCCGCCCTGGACGCCCGAGGGTCCCACAGCTCCGCCCTGGACGCCCGAGGGTCCCACAGCTCCGCCCTGGACGCCCGAGGGTCCCACAGCTCCGCCCTGGACGCCCGAGGGTCCCACAGCTCCGCCCTGGACGCCCGAGGGTCCCACAGCTCCGCCCTGGACGCCCGAGGGTCCCACAGCTCCACCCTGGACGCCCGAGGGTCCCACAGCTCCGCCTTGGCCACGCCCACAGCCTGCTCCGCCTTGGCCACGCCCACAGCCTGCTCCGCCTTGGCCACGCCCACAGCCTGCTCCGCCTTGGCCACGCCCACAGCCTGCACCGTCGTGGCCACGCCCACAGCCTGCACCGTCGTGGCCACGCCCACAGCCTGCACCGCCGTGGCCACGCCCACAGCCTGCTCCGCCCTGGAGGCTTCCTGGACCTGCACCATGCCCTCGTCAGCCTCCATGGCGCCCACCCTCCCACCCTTTGGATGTTATACGGCGCGAGGAGAGCGCCTTTGGGGAGGGGGATGAGGTACTGTCACGTTTTGATGTGTTTGAGTTCTGTTTTGTATCTTGGTTTCCCTGTCTTTGTGGTTTTTGGTTTAGTCTGTTAAGTTTTCCCGCTCTCGTTTGTGTCAGTTCATCACCTGTTTCGTTAATTATTATCATTTCAAGTGTATTTAGCCCTGTGTTTTCCCATGTTTGGTCGAATCGTCGTCCTTGTATGGTTGGTGTGTCTTCTGATTCCTGGAGTTCTGTTCCTGTTTAAGTTTGGAAAGTTTTCATTTTGTTATTAAAACATTTATTTTGAAGCTTTCGTGTCCTCGTCTTCAGCACTTTCCCACAAACCCTGACGCGCGCTCATAATTGAAGCAACGCGCTCATTTTCTCCAGACGCAGCGAGATGAAATAACCTCAACTTTTCAGAATGGCGCAAGCTGCACCGTGACCGCAGTTCATGTGACAAGACCAACCATCAGCTTCACCCTTTCCATAACAACATTAAAAGCTCGGTCAACATAGAACATGGGGTGCACCCAAACACTACGGTTGTTTTTCTTTTCTCCGTTGATAAATCTTGTAGCAGAGCTATAGCAAGCGTTTTTAGATCATAGTTGCTTGCAACGACACGAGTCACGGGAAAATCGGACCTAATTTTACTATTAATAATAAAAGATAAGCTATGTGCATTGTAAATGTCTGTAATTTATCTTTTTGACTCATTCTTTTTATAAAATGATTTAAAGGCTGAAATATGTGAGGTTTATCTTTTTATAAAACCTTTTTTCTCAAAACTTTATTTGCACTTTTTAAACTTCTCCATTGTTAATTGCAATACTGCACTTTATTTACTTTTCAAAGGCTTGCAAAGCTACAGTTTGCACTGTTTCAATAAATGGAACTAATTTTCTAAACACATCTTTAATTCATATTGTCCAGCATGCAAGCGTAGAACTCTGTCCAGTCAGAGACATATATTGTGTAATTGATGTTTTAGTTTTCAGTTCAATTAATTCAATCCAAGTAAATGGAACACTCACAAGATGTCACCAAATCACTCTGTCCCTTTAAATCTTTCAGAAAATAAATGTAAGTGTATCGAATAATATCGAATCGTATCGAATCGTTGTTGGCTGAATATCGTGATATATATCGTATCGTGAGTGAATATCGTGTTTCGTATCGTATCGTGAGATTAGTGTATCGCTACAGCCCTAGTCCTACTATACAAACCAAAGCATGAGAACGTTGTAAGTGTACAGACAGTTATAATAAGAAATTTTATACATACAGTCAACTTCGCGAAACAAAGCAGGAAGCCATCTTGGAAAAGCAGTCGTCGAGCAATCGAACCACGAATGCCAAGCCACCTTATCACAACAACTGGCTCGTTCACATCTCACCAGCGCACTTGGCTCGGCGTTCGTGGTTCGACAGCTCGAGACTGTTTTCCAAAGATGGCTCCTGTCTGTTTTTGCGAAGTTGACTGTATGTATAAAATATCTTCTTATTAAACTGTCTGTACACTTACAATGTTCTCAATGCTTCGGTTTGTATGTAGGGACCCTGATTATGCTACCGTGTTAGTGTTGGTCTATTTTGAGCCTTGTTAGTGGTATTAACTAGCGATTTTTATTTGTCATTACTCTATGCCCTATATACTAGCGTTATACTAGTGTTATAGGCTAAACTGTTTTTACCTTCCCTCATCGCGCCCCCGACGCTACAAAACCCATAAAAGCAACAATTAATATTAATAATACTTACAGGTTGTGATTCGGAGAAGGAAGCTGATCCAAATAAACTCGGTACTGAACCTTCATTCAGTATCAGCCAACTCCCAAATCCATACTTTATAGCATTTAGGTTTGTGAAGCAATCATCTTCAAAATGATGCGAACACAGAACAAGGTCAAAGTCCTTTTAGGCAGGTTCGGCTTTGGTATAGTTGTATATATGAACTGTAGCCACTTAGTCTTCAAATGCTCCTCACTGGGCAGATGAAAAAAGTTTGCTTTTGCGTCGCACTTCAAAACACAGCGTCTTGTCGACATGATGTTAGTTTTCCCTGCCGTCTCCGAACACAATAAGTGGGCGTATCTTATTCAAATAACTTGTACAAGTGACGTCATAAAGTTAGAGAAAAAGCATCGTTCGTCGAACAATTCATATCAGCGACTCAGTGTCCACTCTTACTTTTAAGAGACAATAACTTTGTATACGGTGAACTTTCATGTTTAAAACTTTGCAGGATGTTTTTGTTCACTTAGATCTATATTACACACTACATGAAGGGCAATTTTCAAAAATCCCTAATAGGTACCCTTTAACTAATGAACCTTATTGTAAAGTGTTACCAGTAAATCAAAATTTTTGCTAATTTTAACATTTACTAATACATTTTTCACCTATTATGGCCCTTCTTACAAGATTCAATATATGGGATAAAAGTCTCAAGTGTCCCCAGAATGTGTCTGTGAAGTTTCAGCTCAAAATAGTCCACAGATCATTTATTATTACATGAGCAAAATGCATTTTGGGTGGAAGCAAAAACAGTGTTCTTGTGTGTGCATCTTTAAATGCAAATGAGCTGCTGCTCCCGCCTTTTTCCAGAAGAGGGCGGAGCCTTTGCACCTTGCGGCTCGTTCGGTAACAACAAAACAGGAGAAACATTATGCAACAAACCAACAAACGCGTTTTTGCATTCACTGCCTTTTTTTAAATCCCATTAGGGGCCATTGACAGCCACAAGTTTTTTTAAAAGTTACACTTTTTAACAGCGCAAGATGCTATAAAAGGTCCGAACTCAACAGTCAAACACGTCCATCTAGCGCGTTTATAATGAAAATCAATGTAAAATAAAGTAGTGCAATTGGATAGAAAATGCATTCTATGTTCATTAATACAGCCAATAATAGAACATTTAGATCATTATTGTTTATCACGTAGCAGAAGAAAACTTTTGAGACACTGTTTATGATTTATGAGGAATATAAAAAAAGGAGTGGGTGGATTTTTATCATTATATGTTGGTTTTGTACACCATGTTCAAACGCAATGTAAAAGTGAATTTTGCATCATAGGTCACCTTCAACAAAAATTAACAAATGCTCATTGTTAGTTCATGTTAGCTAATGCATAAACTCATGTTAACAAATGAGATCTTATTGTTAAGTATTGCCATAATGTCACTGCGTCCAACAAATCAATGCATTTAGACAATCTCAATATACTCTCTAGTTTAGTAGCGTCACCATTTTAAGAAGGACATTTCTTAAAATAATTCCAGGGCACTTAATAATTTACTTAATACTTAATAATTTATTTAAATCACTAACAAAAACTCACCTTTTTAAAATTGCATTTAACATTTAGCTTAGTCCGGTGTGTTGTTTTCCGGTGGGTTTTTAATGTTTTTTACTATTTGATGTTGTTTTTGCTGCTTTTATGATTTTATATAAAGTGTCTTTGAGTATTCAGAAAAGTGCTTACAAATAAAATGTATTATTATTAAAAACATATGCTTCCTAGAATTTCCCAGAATGCACTTTAAAGATCTGCACACTATAGTCACTACCTGGAATGTTGTTTTCTTAAGTTGGAAGGAGGACGAGTGCATATTTCAAATTGTCCCCGTGCTTTTCAGCAATTATGAAGACGTACGATAAACAGAACCTGGCATGTTATACAGCAAATTTTGTTTGTTAATATCAGTGATACTTTAATGATCCACCTTGTAACCATGTAGTGCATAGTCACGGGTCGTGTTTACAGGATAAAGGCCCACATTTCTGTTTGCAATTTACAGATAAACGTCATAGGGATCTAGGAAGTGAAATGAAACAACACTGTGTCATTTTTATCGTTGAGTTCCAACATGTGTTTAGAAAATTGCGAAACTACTATGTTATGACTAGTCGGTAGGCTTCTGGCATGAAAATAATCAAAACTTGTTACCAAAAAAAAATTTATTACATAAATAATCGCCTTATTGATTGAGTAGATGGTTTATGGATGACTAATCGGCCATAATTATCCATTCCTACATGTTACACAACGATTATCAACATCAAGAATTTAACCTGTGGCTAATTCACCAACAGGGAACATTATCAAATATCACACTATCTGTTAGAAAGCCAGTTTATTTAAAGGATAATTCCAGTATTTAGCACTTTGAGTCTATTTTCTACTGTGTTTTGGATGAGCTAGAGTGGTGGACACAGAAATGTTGACCATGGGTCCTGTCTCGACTTTTTGACTCTTTTAGAATCGACTCTGAGCGCTTCAGAGTGGCTGTCTATGGGCATGCACAAACATGTGCTTAAAACAACCCAACGTTCGTTTTCAAAACTGTGCAACTCACCGAGCGGTTAGTGTTCGTTGATGATTAAAAACAAATATATCGGCGCAATGTATGATTTTAATCCATGTTATTTGCTATAGTAGAACTATTTTTTCAGATACCTCACAACCGCGTATAAACTTCCGCTGGATATTTGAGTCTGAAGCGTTAGCGCACTCCCGACCACTTGATGGCGACAACCACTTTGCCGCAGTTGCTCTGCTCACGCTAGCCTTCTGAGAGACGGAGAACCGAGCGAAAAGACTACAACCAAATGTAAACAGACCCTTTTCCGTTTCCAGTAGCACAGTAATATCAACGAGCACTGAGTCCTCCAACAGAAATCATGCAATTTTACAAAATGCCAAATAAAACACGACAGAAACTGTATTTCGCTACGCTACTTGTTTTGGAACATCAACGAACACCACTAAACACTCGGTGAGTTGCACAATTTTGAAAACGAACGAGGTTGTTTTAAGGACATGTTTGTGCATAACCATAGACAGCCACTCTGAAGCGCTCAGAGGCGATTCTAAAAGACTCAAAAAATCGAGACAGGACCCATCGTCAACATTTCTAGAACTACCGGAATTATCCTTTAAAGGTTTACGATTTTAAAGGTCCAATGACCTTCTTACATCCACCGTCACGAATGTATGAATGAAACATTGCGAACTTCCTCTGTCTATTTCAGGAGAGCTGTTTCTAAAAGAGCACTGAGAACAAACCAGACCTTTCCAAATTTAGCCCTGTCTTTAAGAGAGCCATGAGTCTAAGTGATTCCCTTCATGCTATATTTATAAACCATAGCCAAGCCATAAGTCTTATTTCCTGACACTGAGGCATGTTATGACCTCTGTCATTTTGGTCTGCGGTGTGGAGCTTGTGGGCAGCGTTTCTCCGCTCTTTCCCCGTCACTCATCATTTACAACGGGGTGACATACTGAGGGACACTTCACACTGCAAACCCCGCAAATTAAAAAAGTGCTCAGATTTGTTAAAGTCTCCCTGTAGTGTAGTCAATAATTGTATCCCATAAAACTCATCTTTGATCTCCAAAATTACATATTTAGACGTTTGTTTTTGTGAAAAATGCCATCTTATCTTGAATGTAACTCGACGCCCTTGCCTCATTTAGTATACGCGGTTCTATGAATATGCAAATGAGCCCTGCCTCCACTCACTCACTCACTCACTCAGAGATCCACTGGTTGACAATCACACGTTGATCTGATTGGTTACAAGGTCGTTTGTGACCGCAGTGAACCGAAGACAGTCTGAAATCGCTGGTGTTTCCGACGTCACAAACTACCTTGTAACCAATCAGATCAACGTGTGATCGTCAACCAGTGTATCTCTGAGTGAGTGAGTGAGTGAGTGGAGGCGGGGCTCATTTCCATATTCATAGAAGGGTGTCGAGTTACATCCAAGCTATTTTAAGGCATGAAGAATTTGTTTTTCAAGGGAAAAAAATGTTTAAATATGTATTTTTGGTGATCATAGATGAGTTTAACAGATACAATTATTAACTAGAGGGGGACGTTAAAATGTCTCGAGTTATAAACGAGCAACCTCCGAGCAATAAAACTTTCCTCTATTGTGAAGTATAGAACTTTGAAATTTAATCCAACATGTATTAAGTTTGTTCATCACTAATTAAACATGCAAGGCTCTTTTCCACAAACTAGCTCTTTGCTTGATTTGAAATTATGGAAATTAATAGTTTGATTATTGTTGAAGGGGGAAAAAGTGCCCAGACTGCTCTGTGTTTTGTAAAGAAAATTAACATTTATCTCATCACATGAAGGGGAAGTGAGCATTTCAGCATCGACTTCACTGGCTTAGGACTTCAGATTGCAGAGTTTGGATCTGGTTATTGAAGCCTCTTTAAACGAGGCAGAGAGTGATTCTGCAGAGGTGGTGGTAATGCATTTCTGACTCCTGATATGTTCATTAATCAAACTGCTTTTCCCCCCTTCAGTTACAAATGGGAATATCCTGGCCGTTCCACTCTGATCTCTACTTCTCAAATATTTGGCATGATGCTTTTCGTTCCTTAGCATGATTATATTTGGACACACATGGTTATAGGACAGCATCGCAGAGTCTATTAGACCACAGTAAGATTATCAGTGTCAGGCCTGAATTTATTACTAATTTCTCTCTTAAATGTTATTGAGTTTTTGCACAATACTTGTTTGTCCTATAACGTGTCATGGCATTTTCATTTCAAAGAAGAATTTTAAAGCCCCCCTGTCGTCAATAATTGTATCCCTTAAAACTCATATTTGATCACCAAAATTACATATTTAAACGTTTTTTCCTTGAAAAAAAAAATCTTCATGCCTTAAAATAGCTTACATGTAACTTGACACCCTTGCCTCATTTAGTATGCGTGGTTCTATGAATATGCAAATGAGCCCCGCCTCCACTCACTCACTCAGCTCAGAGATCCACTCGTTGACGATCACACATTGATCTGATTGGTTACAAGGTAGTTTGAAACACCCGCTATTTCAAACCGTGTTTTTGAGACTGTCTTTGGTTCACGAACATACTCAGCTAGGGATGCACCGAAATGAAAATTCTTGGCCGAAGCCGAAGCCGAATAATAATGAAACGCTTGGCCGAAGGCCGAATACCGAATACCGAACGCGGTATTTCACAATTTTTCCATTTATTTTGCCAATTTTTTCACCATTGCATTTAATTAAATAGTAAAAATATGCTTTTTTACTATTTTGTCTTGAGAAAAACATCAAATTCCAAAAATACAATTTGTTTAACACTGAATTTTTTTTAACATTCCAGCAGATATTATTTAAACAAAGCACAATATAACTTAAAATAAATAAATTAGTAAAATAAAAACTATATTTTATTTGGCCATCTTTGAAGCCCCCCCCCCCCCTTCTTGAATAGCCTATGTTAGGCCTATAACTGACTGCTGAAAGAATATAACTAAAAAAGTGCACTGAAAAGTGCAAAAGTGGATGAACCCACAACAAATGAATAACTGTCCTAGACATAAGCCTACTTTTGCGGTTTACTTAAACTTTATCGTGGGCGTTGAGGTTTGCATGGATTGCCTGGATCACTTGGGTTTCAATATAGCGCGCGCTCTCCGTGGCGATTAGCAGATAAGGAGTTGCCATGAGAACGACTCTTTTCATCTCTCTCTTTTCATACAGATTACATAAACAGAGAATATTTGTTTTCGCTTTGAATTAGATCGTTTAAAAGTAGACAATGATTATAAAGATATATGTCTTTGCCTGTGTGACTAGTATTGTATTGGCTGAGTTTTTTTAGAGACGTGCTCCAGAAAAAAAAGTTAACGGAGACAGAGGCAGAAAGCACACCCTGTTTATTTTCTTTATTTTACAAAAGCACAGTTTTGTTTCGATTGTAAGTGGACACAAGTAGTCATTTAAGAGTTTATTTTTTCATATTTCTTAAGTCTGCATTTAAGTGACCATAAATGACGGAGTATTTAAGTCTATTTTGCTGCTATGTGAAAAAAATCCAGCGCGTTTCTCAACTAGAGGGTTAAAAGACGCTTTAGTGCTGCAAGTAACAACGTCTGCCACAGACGCATCAGATGAGCTTCTCTTTTTTCTTCTCCTCAAAGGGGCATGTTGGCTGCATTTATAAAGCGCGTGCCTCTCACTCTACGCTGGTTACTATTTGATCGCGTCATCAAAAACATCATTGTTCGGTCAAATTTATTCGGCCTTTTTACTTGTTCGGCCGAACACCGAAAGTGCTTTTTTTGCTATTTTCGGCCGAATAATTTCGGTTGCCGAACATTCGGTGCATCCCTACAGCAAATGTGTTGACTTAAGAATTTGCACATGGTTTGTCTTATTAAGGCATATTAAAGGTTGGCATATTAAAAACACCACATAGACATATAAACAACATTAAAAGCTTGATTTGATGAAAAAAATAATTGACGGAAATTGGACCAACACATGCAGGCACATCAACAAAAGCAAGTGTGGTAGAAAGTCTGTGTCTTATCAAGGTTTAAAGTAACTCATCTAAAAAAAAACTAAAAAAAAACACCGTAACAGAGCTGGTGGTTTCCATATAACCTTCACAAGTCAATTCAACGTGAACACATCTCATATTTGAGCAGGTTTATGAGCTCTGTGTACATCTGTCCACTCACAGGTAATGATTCATTTTCACTTTCAGTAAGGTAGTTACACAGAGTGACTTAACAGAACATTAATCGCTTCACCATGTGCACTTGATGATTTTGTAACTTCACGCATACATGCGGTTGGACTGAACACGGTCTTTGAAAAGGAAATGGTTTTCTTTTTAAGTGGCAAGACGATCACAAATGATTCATTGTTTTTTAATAATCAAAAACTAGGAAGCCTCAGGAATCTTGCATTAAAGCGCAAGACAACTTATATTAGGCATGGTAAATATGAGCTGTTTATCCTATTACAGTCCTTCCAGTTTTTTTGTGATTGTTGTGAGCAATAATCCTTGATTATGCGGCACGTTTTCTTAAAAAATGCGATGGAATATGTGGGATATTTATGCAATTTTAAGCAATGAAATTGCGGGAACTTTTAAAAACTGCGGTTTGATGAAAGAGAGAAAGCGATTCCCCTGTTCCCTGTTCTCACTAGGCTACTACCTTAATGTAAAGAGTCATTTCTTATTACTTCCTATGATAAGCAAGCACACTACATCACAGAAAGTGCTGGAATATTTCAGTTCATCTTGTTTTATTTCAGATCTTAATAAACACATCAAACTTACAAAACATTGATGAGTCAAACAAGTTCTGGAGCTTTACAAAAGGAATATGCTACAACTTCTGTAAAAATTAATAAATAAAATATAATAAAATGTGTGCTTCCTGTTTTACAGCTTTTCGATGATGTTCACGTCGCGTAATTACGTCACTTCATAACGTTCGGCTCTTGTGTGAAGCAAACGCAACATTTTTCAACTTTCTGCTGAGATATATGTGACTTTTTTTGCAACAAAAATGTTGGGATTATGAAATCATGCAATATTTTGCACGGGAAATCTGCAATTTATGCGGCGAAAGTGCATCGTATTTGAAAAAATGCCCCCACATAAATATGTGGACTTTGGCTGATTATGCATTAAATCATGCGATCGCATAATCGCGTTTTTCTGGAGGGACTGCTATTAAGACTTATTCATAACCGCCCATAGTACAGAAATCATGTTTAAAGAATAAAGTTTTTTTTATTAAGCACGGGCGTAATTTCCTATGGGGACGGGGGGACATGTCCCCCCCACTTTTCAAAATCCTGTTTGTGTCCCCCCCCACTTTCAAATTCGTTTTGTTATGATTTCTAACTCATATTAATTAAGTCACCTGTTGTTTTCTGTCGTTTCATTGCCGACTGTGCTGTGCCGCAACCACAATACCTGCTCATTATAACTTTCAGTGAGCTATTTTTAGAGTGTGCACGCGACGTTCCTGGACGTGGACGCGCGCATCGACACAGGCTCGGTGGTCCTGCTCCTCCGCGGTTGCGGCACTGTCACAGTTAGCGATGTAACCAGAAACAACAACAGGTGACTTTAAGCTTGCGTCGATATGATCCTGCTCTTATTATTATTCATGTTTATTCATTTATGCGCGACAAGACTAAAGAGAATGCGCTGCCAGTGAATGTCCTCCTGACACACACACACACACACACACACACACACACACACACACACACACAGAAAGACGCGCGCCAGTATCGAGTTCTATTTCGCCGATTGAACGAACAAAAAGAGACATGTATGCCAAAATGTCCAATTTGTCGAGTATCCTCACAAGAATAGTCTTAAATGAGTTAAATAAAATCTTAAATGGAAGTGAAGAGTAGTGAGAGAATGAGATGTGTAAGATCCTGTCAGCAGCGGCAGATCTTAAAGTGACAGTAGCCACTAATTCTCTCTGTCAGTAAAGTTAACCAAAGAACAAAGGGAACAGAAAAAAATACTAACTGCTCTTGACTAAATAATGCTTGTAGCTTTAATAAGGATTAATCTATATTTAATTTATATGTATGCAGTGCGGACTGTTTGATAGCCTTATTCAATTTCTGTATATTTCATACCTGTCAGACAGGATATGACGTTTATAAGGGGTTTATGTAAGGTTTGTTTTAAGATCACTTAAATTATAAGTTGTTATATTTTTTTGAAGCCTAATAAATGTTTAAAATGGGGGGGGGATCATTTTCATGGAGACATCAGTAGCTATAATATATCAGTGATACTGGCCTTCATTCATAAACAGAAGCCATTAAACAATTATTTTAAATATACTGTCTTTATGTTGTTTCTACATTACAGTGGAAATTGAGGCTCACATTATTTACATTTTTATTTACAAACAAAACATTAATGGCTAACATTTTGACTTTATAAAATGATTCTCTAAAGTTTTGGCGATCGGCCCCTATTAACAGAACGTAAGACATATTTTTCTTATACATAGCCTACTATTATTTTTGGCAGAATTTATCATTATAATCAAATTATTTCCTGGTTCTCACTCATCACCATAGTCCCTAAATGTATATACATTCAGGAAATTTTCCCGCATTTTGTGTCCCCCCCATTTCTCAAACCAAAGTTACACCCTTGTTATTAAGAAATATTGATTATTCTCACCTTACTCTCACAGTGTTGGTTGAAGTGCATCACATCCAGTCAGATGGCCACATATGGTATAGTCATAGAAGTTATTATAATATTTCAAATGAAGCTTCATCCAACTCTCTATTGGAAAAGAATGACTTCCAAAACTATCATCTGTGGGAGACAGCAAAAAATGCAGATTTAGTCTTTCAATCGAAATACACAAACATATATATTTTTTAACTGAAGTAAATTATCAGGGGGTAAAAAAGTTAAACGAAATACAACAAATCGATCTTCTCTAAAACTCGTGCCATAATTCTTACTGTATACATACAAATCTAACCCATACACATTTTGTTTTAAAGACAGTGTTAATTAAGTAACATAGTCACTGATTATAGCCTTTAATCAGCAATTGTTGTGGTTTTCCATGAGCTTAATACTTTGGTAGACAACTTTGCTTTTTGGAGCTAGCCAATATAAATTCTATCAAACATCTTTTTTCCTCCAAGGAAGAAAGCTAGTTTAATGTTAGCTTAATCATTTTTTTAAACCTTATTATGGTAACCTGCTTAATTAACTCTCATAATGCGGCTGCTTATGAAGACAATATTGTATTACAAGTGGTAATGATGATAATAGTGTAATTTGTACACAACTGCATAAAGCTCAGTGATGATCACTAATGTTATGCATCGTATTTTGCCAATTACAGCAAATAAATTCTCATAAAGTAAAAAATGACTTCATACTGATGCCCGAATGCATACCTGGACTATATCTGGAAACAGGTTTAAACAACATGAAAGGCAGCACCTAAACCACACCATTTAATTAAAGAATATCCCCGGGCTAGCGCGCGCACACACACACACACACACACACACACACACACACACACACACACACACACAACACACACACACAACACACACACACACACACACACACACCTGACAGCTTGGCAGACACAAACAGCACAAAATATTTACAAGAGGAAATAGCTGCGACATGCAGACTCAGAGCCGGTTCTGTGTGGTCCATATCCATAATGAGGATTCGTCAACACACTGATCCAGAGTCAGTGAGGGCCTTTTCCACAGGAGCCCATCGTCCTGGGGTGCGTTTCCCGTACAACGGCGTAACTCGTGCTTCACTATCATAGTACGATACATCCTTAAAGAAATCAGCTAGCGAGTCGCGACTGTTTCCCGAAACCATATTGTCGCAAATTGGTCGTTCAACCACGCTGGTTAATGATGTCACGCACATGTGGAGTAATAACTACTGTTCATGAATCTGTTTTGAGATTGAATTAACGCTAGATGTTTTGCTATATATTACGGACACAGCATCTGAGGAATATTTCAGAGTTTGCTTTAGTTCCAGATTCAATCAGAGACTCGTTTTCACGCATTAGAGCACACACACACACACACACACACACACACACACACACACACAACACACACACACACACCACACACACACCACACGCACACACGTGCGCGCACTCTTCAAGAACGACACTTTAAATCTCTTGACAAACTAAATGACGTAAATGACATTTGTATGTATTATAAATAAAAGATTCAGATTGTACTGAATGTTAACTTTCTTATTTACCTGAAGATCAGGATTTATTGAGTCACATGTTATAAAAATAAACTCTTCTTCTAACCGCAGTTCGAGATCTGTCGCTCAAACACAAGTTTGCGATGTTTTTTGCGAATGTTCATTAAAGCGATGGTTTCGGGAAACACCGACTCGTTTAATTGCTGATAACGACTCAACTTGTGAACATAATTAGCTAACGATGCTTTCGGGAAACACACACCAGATCAAGGATGGCATTCAGACAATTATTGCTGACTCAGATGTTATGTGTCGTCTCATAAACCACTTGCTAAATGAGGAAATTATTAGAAAATTAGAAGAAGAAAA
Source organism: Chrosomus eos (assembly GCA_036326025.1). Taxonomy (NCBI): domain Eukaryota; kingdom Metazoa; phylum Chordata; class Actinopteri; order Cypriniformes; family Leuciscidae; genus Chrosomus; species Chrosomus eos. Next base: position 1,877,643 of record CM070822.1, on the reverse strand, counting down.
AACACACAGCTAATTAACAAAAGTTCCCTGTCCAAGTCAAAAAACAAATATTTAAAACTTACATCACTGTTTTGTTTTTCCCCGGCAGGTGTTTATTCTGTGACGTAAACGGAGACTCGTGTTTGCCTGCAAGTGTAAAATTACACAATTTAATTAGTTCTGAAATGAAAACATGACCACATTACTTATTGGATTAACAGCTTTAAGAAAAAAAAAGAAGCTTACCTGAAACACCATGATGTAGGCTTTCTGGTTTCTTTTTCACAGATCATTCCCTTGTTTTTCTTCTTTCCTTTTTCTTTTTTGTTTTTTATTTATTTAAAAAGCACTTTCAACGCAACTTGACACAAAGCGCTGTACAATACAATTAAAATCTGATACAATACAAATAAACACGACACAACACAATACAAACATTAAACCTGGTTAAAAGCTATTGATAAAAGGAGTTTTTTAAGCATACTTAAAGTTTTTACTTTTTTGACCGAGTTCTTATGACGTTTGGTTTGATGTCCTACATCTGATCTGTAAAACCGCGACCCTAAAATTTTATATTTTTAAACCGGATTATTACTTTTGATTGAGCATGACTTAAAATAACCCGCAATTGAAGGGCTTTAATTAATATTTCCGCACCTGGACTGAACAATTTTTATGCAAGTCCATCTGTAGGTCAGAGATACGATAGCCGTTCCCGAACGCTGCCCTCTCTCTCTCTCTCTCTCTCTCTCTCTCTCTCTCTCATTTTTTCCTCTCCCTGAAACCAAAGAGTTGCTCGACACTCTCATAAATGCTACATGGGAAAGGAATGTATTGACCCATTTTTTGGGTACAACTGCACCGTTTTGGTCTGATGTGGTTCTGCTCGCACTTTGAATAAATATAAATGTATATATACATTATGTGTTTGAAGTTCCACATTAACCTCTGTTTTTGTCTTACAATAACATGACATACACAGTCAAATCAACATTTTATTCAGACACCTTCAACATTTCTCACATTATCAGAGTTTATTCGCTAGAAAATGGTAATAAAATATGACAACAACTCATTGGTTTTGTCCGTCCTTCTGTTAGACTCTCACACATGAATTATGTTGAATATCTGTCAGCTGTTAAATGTAACTACACAATTAGATAATACCAGTTTAGCTTGAAAAATTACCAAGCAATGCTTCATGTTGTTCAGTCTCTGTGTAAAAAGGTGCATTAGCATTCAAATATGCAAAACATGATCAAGTAAAAGTGTCTGAATAATTTTTGGATCTGAACAGTGGATGCGCCATCAACATCACCCTGTTCGACCGGCTACTGTACATCCCCGTCGCCAGAGGCGTCAAGCAGGGCGATCCAATCTCACCCAAGCTGTTCACGGCGTGTCTGGAGCACGTCTTTCGACAACTCAACAGGGACAACAAGGGCATTCGCGTTAACGGCCAGTGCCTCAGCCATCTGCGCTTCGCCGACGACATTGTCGTAATCGGCGAGTCAGCAGCCGATGTGCTGCTGCGACTCAACCAGCTCGACCGGGCAGGCGCAGCGGTCCGGCCTGAAAATGAACCTGGCCAAGACAAACTGGATGCACAACCCCCAGGCCGCCAACAACAACGGCCAATCGGCCAGAAGGAGATTGAGCAGGTCGACAGCTACGTCTACCTCGGCCAGGAGCTGACTGCTGGGCACAAGAACAACTGTGAGCTGGCACGCCGACGAAGGGCCGCCTGGATCAGCTATGCGTCCATAGCAGAGGTGGTCACCAACATGGCAGACTCCTCCCTGCGCGCCCACCTGTTCAACAGCACCGTCCTACCGGCCATGCTCTACTGGGCCGAGACCTGGTCGCTGACCGCGGCCAACAGGCAGAAGCCGCCCTTGAGCGGCGGATGATCGGTGTCAAGAGGACGGACCACATCAGCAACGAACTACTAAGAAGAGCAAGGTCAAGGACGCGGTCAACCAGGCCGAACAGGCCAAGAAGCGCTGGGCCGGACACGTGGCCAGGAGTTCGGACGCGAATATGGACGCGAACCGTGACCGAATGGCTGCCACTCGACATTAAAAGACCGCTCGGCTGCCCCGCAACCCAATGGCAAGGACTCGCTCAGAAAAGACATCTGCAGGGACTGGATGGGTCTGGCCAAGGGCAGAGAAGCCTGGCGAAGTTGTTGTGGCCTGCGTCGACAGGCCGAAATACAGGCAGATTGATTGATTGATTGATTGATGTCACAGATTACTTTATTTTGATATCTTCACTTATCTTCACATAAATAAAATATAGTGTACCCACTAGTAAAAAAAAATAAAAAATTATATCTGGTGTCTGATTAATTTTTAGTTTGACTGTGCAAAAGATGATTAGACTATCTAATGCATTGCAACAGATAATCAAATTTCTGGTTAAAAACTGCCAAATAAGACATGCATGTAAAGCATACAACCTTTTTCTTTTTGCTCTTACAAGGTGAAACTGGTGATTTCAGTCAGATCTTGCCATAAACAAAACTAGTCGGACACTAGGACTAGTTTATTGCATGTGTCCTGTACTGTGTTATGAATGGTTAGGCTTGAGAAAAGGTTTGCTTATTTAGACCCTGCATTCAGTTAAGCTGCAGGTTTTAAAGGACTGGGTGAATATCTTGAAGTGGTCATACGTGTGTGTGTGTGTGTGTGTGTGTGTGTGTGTGTGTGTGTGTGTGTGTGTGTGTGTGTGTGTGTGTGTGTGTGTGTGTGTGTGTGTGTGTGTGTGTGTGTGTGTGTGTGTGTGTGTGAGTGTGTGTGTGCGTGCGTGCGTGTGTGTGTGTCACTGGCCATCCATACAGTATGATTAAGACAGGAAACATAAAGCCCAGACCCACGGCAGGTAAGAGCCCTGAGTGATTATGTTGCTCTAACTTGTACAAATATTTACAGCCTGATTATTTTTGGTCTGCCACGCTGGGATTTTTTTTCATTCTGCCGGTCTTGAGACTGCACAAACACAGGAGACCCGACGTCTGAACAAGCTGTCTGTCTAGTCATGACAGGACACCCATAACCCAGACTACGGCCACTTTCAGAGACCTAGACCTGACCACACACACAACTACACTCACGCAGGCCTGTTCATATGCACAGTTAGGCACAGAGACACATAGTGGGAAACTTCAAATAGATAAAAAAGCATTATTTAATACCTTCATGTCAAACCAATCCTGGTTGACTTTTTTTATGTTCAACGTGAAAAGATGTTTTGAAAAATATCTGCATTTTTTTTGTCCCTACAATGAAAGTGAATGGGCTCCAATGTTGTTTGAAAACATTGGAAAAAGTGCAAAAGATGCAAACATTTATTGAAGCTCAAAATTGATGTAAACGTTTGTAAACAGAATGATCAGTGTGAATTATTATTTTGTCTTGTGGGAAATATGTAAGTATTTTATGAGGCATCTAAAAGCAATACTTGCTAAAAAAAGATCCCCTGTGGTGAAAATCAAGCGTTTAATGTTGTTTATGTGTCTGTGTGGTGTTTTTAATATGCTTTAAGACGAATCATGTGTAAATTCAGAAGTCGACAGCATTGCAGAGTATTTCCTCCTTAAAACTGCAGTGAAACAAAGACGGTCTCGAAAACACGGTTTGAAATCGCTGGCGTTTTAACCCTCTGGGGTCGAAAACCGCGTGCCCGCGTTTTGCTGGATTTTTTCCTTATCAGTGCAAAAGAGAATCAAATTACTCTGTTAATTTTGATCTTAAATATAAGTGTTGTACATCATTAGATCCTGTTAAGTTTCTATTTTTTTGTGGATACTCACAATAAAAACAAAGTGTTGTGCTTTTCGTCAAACAAAGAAAAATAAACATGATGCGCGTTTTCCCTTCTCTCTGTCTTTGAGGTCCGTTCTGAAACGCGTCCGAAACATTCACTTTAACTCTGTCAATACTTGTCACAGAGATACGAGAGATGTCTCTTTATGAAGCTGAGATTCTCTTCTTTCAAATGAAGTATTTTTTTTTTTTTTTAAATATTTCCAGTTTATGTAATCCGTTTGAAACCAAGGAGAGTTACAGTTTTTTCGCTCTCCCTTCATTAAAAATAATTAGGTGAGCCCGCCACACCCCCAGCGCTTTTGACATGGTAAATAGGCGATATGCATCCCACACGCGGCACGCCCCCGATCACTGCATAACAACATGAAGATTCTTCATCAGAGATTCACTGATAGTTCATCGCGTTTTAGGGATGGAAGCACGCTAACGTTACTCCTTCAGAGGATTATGGACAGCTGGGAATAATTAACCTTTTCCTCAGTGGAATTTGAAACTCAGACGAGCGGTTGCATTTTGAAGAACGGATTGACCCCGAGGATACAAGTTCGGAGTAAGTTTAGTGTTTTATAATTCCTTTTCTGATCATAGAGCTCAAATGCATTTTCAGACTATAGTAAATATTAACTCATAACGTTCGTGTAGGCCTATACGCTTGTGTAAACTTTTTAAATAACTGCTTAGTTTGTAATGATTTAGTGAAATATATTGATCTGCAAGTTTTGTTTGAGTTCTCCTGTGGTCTAGTGGTTAGAGCAATTGCCAAGCGTGTTAGAGGTTACAGGTTCGAATCCACCACTAGCATATTTTTTTTCTCTCATCAAAACCGAATATGTTCATCAGTGGTTACAGTCTATATCAAACACACACGTATATAGGACACACGTTTGTGTGCATTTTATTTTGTGATTTCACCGGAATGAATAGTGTCCGCAATGGCAATAGATTGAAAAGCACGTTCTGTGCGCGCGCCGCCACAAGAGACTCACTGTATCCATGACACTGATAGCAGGACACGAGCGCTCAGCTTGAGTTCAAAAACAAAACATTTTAGCTCTAGATCTCTTATTTAAGAGCGGACTAAATGAATGATCTACTAGTTAACTAGAGATGTTTTATTTGTATTAGGTACAGCCGTTCATTGAGTGTATCAGTAAATGCGTGCGGTCGATGAGCCATAAACAGATACTCGCGGTTACGCAGTCTACCAATCAATAGATGTTTCTCTGTCCATCAACAGATACATTGTGCATCTATAATCATAATAGTCCATCAGTTTACTTTGGATAATGTGCTAACAGTTTTTTGCTTTTGTTTTGTTGTGTTTACATCGTCACCATCAGCCTTCAGAAATCATTCTGATATAATTTTTTTTTTAAATCAATGTTGTAAACAGTTATGCTGCTTAATTTTTTTTAACCTGTGATAGTTTTTTTAGGATTCTTTGAATGCACTTTTTTTTATTTATATAAGCACTATATAAGCAATATTTTATATATTTTTTTATATAAAAAAAAACAAGTTTGGTCTTTTTATGTTTTTTTTTTTTTTGAAAGGAAGTGTTAAGTGAATTATTAAGTGTTAATGAATGACTTTAAGTCTTTATGTTCTTAGGAAAGATTTCTATTTTGAATAAATGCTGTTCTTTTTAACTTTTTATACATCGAATCATTCTTAGTTCAGGCTGCCTCACAGCACCTTGATGGGGCATTAGCACATTGGGGGAGTGTCTTTAGTCTCCCCAGGTGTAAATCACATTAATATTCATGGGCATTAACACTCCCACGCATACAGCAGTAATGACCCAAAAACTGATGTAAGAAATTCAAATCGTTATATTGATCTTTCTGAAAGAGTTGGTCAGAATGATTTTCACTTCATTTTGAAGTAAAAATTCTAGACTACAAGAATAGTAACTCAACAGTATTGTTTTCAACTATTCAGTATGTGTTAAATGGCCTTATTGCGGTGACATTTTTTTTCCCAAAACGTACTAACCACGCATATTATTTTTTTTCTATAAAATGCAAACATGTACATCCATTTTGCTAACATATTATTGTAGCAGAGTTTGTGCTGAATACAGCAAATTTATATGTTGGCAAATGGTATGTTTTAAGTAGCTGAAATAAGCACAAATGTCAGGGCATACCAAAACACAGAAAGAGCCCGAAAACAGCTCAGACCCCAGAGGGTTAATACTACCTTGTAACCAATCAGATCAACATGTGATCATCAACGAGTGGATCTCTAAGTGAGTGAGTGGAGGCGGGGCTCATTTGCATATTCATAGAACCGCGCCTACTAAATGAGGCAAGGGTGTCGAGTTACATTCAAGCTATTTTAAGGCATGAAGAATTTTTTTAAATAAAAATGTCATTTTGTTGATAAAAAATTTGTTTTAAGGGATACAATTATTGACGAAAGGGGGACTTTAATATTTATAAAAATTCAGCAACGAGTTTATAAATTCAGGAGTCAAACTGGGTATGTAAACCTATGCAACACCTGTTTGATCAGATAACATAAACACACACCTCAGATGAACAGTAAGTCTCTTTAAAATGGATAGTACTGTATAAACAGAAGAGTTTGCTCAAGATAAAGGTGGAAGAAATTTTGAAAATCTCAAGAACTGAAAGAGTGGTCTCTTAACCCAGTCCTATGAGTGACCCAGAGTTTTGTGCAACAACTCATGGTTTTTGACCAAAGTATTTGTACTCCACCCGTCGTGTTACTCAGAAGTGATTAATTTCCTCTAACTATGACTAATTGACACGTTCTCTTCCGAATCGACTCTAAATAATGGGACACTGATAAACCAACAACACGGATGACAGTGGCTATGTTTACACAACTTGTGTTTTAATCGGACTGAATATGTTCTGATTGATGAATCTGAATGTATTGTTTACATGAACGCTGAACATGTGATCGGGTTGATGTGTGCGTTTATAGATTCAAAATTCAAATAGCTTTATTGGCATGGTGAAAGAAATCTTTACATTGCCAAAGCATTCATAAAACTATACAATTAAAAATAAAAAAATAATAAAAAATAAAAACTTTTACATGAAAATAAACATAGCAATTAGAATGTTTAATCTTCTAATATTTATATCAGTTTGTCACAAGCTTCAAATCTTAAATTTTTTTTTGACATGCGCACACAAATATACAGTTTTCTTCTGTTTGTGCATAATAATTATTCTCCTACATTGGTTCTTTATTTGTTTTATACAGCAGACTTAATAATACTCAATGTATCCGCATTATTTTTAGCTAACTGTGATTTTGTGTATGTACATTTCTGAAATAACTTGATTGCTCTGATAACAGATCGCTCTAAATTGTAATATGGACTTATGCACTTTCTGTAAAGCTGCTTTGAAATGATGTGTATTGTGAAAAGTACTATACAAATAAACGTGAATTGAAAAATAAAAAACGAAACACATTTAAATACTTAATATTTATTATTTCTGGTCATAATTTGGAGTAAATGAGCATATGAACCGTTGCTCGCTGAGTGAAAGGAGAATTTTAAAATGACGGGACATTAAGTTATGACACTTTATTCAACAGCACGTCATTACGCTATTTCTACATCATTGCACATGCGCAGTCCTTTCAGTTTCGGTTTTCAATCTGATCAAGTGTTCACATGTTCTCTCGATCGGATTAGAAAAGGAATAAACCACATCTTTCAATCCGATCGAAAGTTCAATTGGATCGAGCTCAATAGGAACAATTAAGGTGTGTTGTGGAAAAATTTTAATAGTCATTTATTCCTAATCTATTCAATGTGTAAAAGTATATGTGTGTACGTGCTTGTGCGTGACGTTTCAGGAATATATGGGACAGGACATCTCGACCTTAGGAATGGTCAGATTTGGCTGGTTTATTCCAGTACCAGTTTGTGTTATTAAGTAGAAACTGAACAGAAGTGGGGGCCTTATCTGGGTGGAAAAGTACAGCGAGTGAGAAGGAACCTTGAAAAGAGTATAAAAGCTGTCTCATGTCTTCCTGGTGCGCGCCACTCACTTCACAGAATGTAACGGCTGTGATGGCGACTGGGCCTTCTTGCAAGAATAAACATTTCTCTTTTTATTAATTTGACTCTGAGTGTCTCTTACGCAGTGATGATGTTTAACAGAAGTTTTTGCCACAACAATTGGTGTCAAAGAAGTGGGATTCCTTGGCAGTGCCTCCTGGACCTGAGAGCGGACGGTGTTTGGCCACCTGGACTGAGCAGTTCCAGCTCTACCTCGTAAGTTTCAGAGAGAGGGGCCGACCGCTATCAGGGCCAGGAGAAGCTCCACTGGAATCAGATGAAAACGAACCCGTGGCAACTCAAGACATCTCTGGTAAGAGACGGCTAAAATATTTTTCTTATGGGCTAAAATATTTTTCAATTTGTGGAAAAAAAAAACAAAAAAACATAGTGGCTGTGTCTGTTCGTTTCTGTGGCGTAAGTCAAGAGTACTGAGGCAATAGGGGCTAACTGTGCGAAGTGCGTTTTGCAAAACAAGTCAAAAGGTGACGGTTTTGTAAAATCAGGGGATCTTCGTACAGCAGCGTATTGGGGTCAATTGAGACTTACGGGCGGGTCAGGGTTAATACAGTGGGGCTAACTGCGTGAGGTGCGTTTTGCAAAACAAGTCAGAAGGTGACAGTTTTGCAAAATCAGGGGATCTTCACGTAGCAGGCTACTGGGAGTTAATCGATCTGCAAGGAGCACTGAGTGCGCCCTCTCTGATCTGGGGTGACGGGATCAGATCTGGTGGAGACGTCCATCAGATTATTAGACGCAGCGTCGAACGGAAAATCCACAGAGTAACAGAAACAGCCACTATGGGAAAATCTCAGGGTAAGCATGCCAAATTTGATACACCGGTTTTCTGTAGAATTAGGAAAAGTATGGGGGGAAAATATATGTTAGATATTGGAAAAAAAAAAAAAAAAACTGATAAAATCTGTAAAAAATCTGTAAAATCTGAAAAAACTATTGATAAAATACCGTGATTTCCCCAGGGAGGGAGCACTGAAAACAACTAGACTAAGAGTGTGCGAGAATCAGTTGAACAGGGCAACGGGACATAAGGTTGGTGTGTGAGATATGTTTGTGTGGGGATTGTGCAAACAATCATGTACTGGTTAGATAATGAAGGAACTGGCATGTTTGAGAAAAGAAAGGAGAGGATACAGAAAGAAATGGCATGTAGGGGAAGATTGAGAAGAAATATAGTAGAAAACTATATGTGATGAAAATAAAATGTCTGACAGAATTTATGGAAGTCAAATTAACTGTTTAATTGGTATGAAAATACAGTTTTAGAATAAAATAAGGCATTGTATGATTGACAGGAATTAACATGACATGAATGTTTTAAGCAGTATGGGGAACAATTCAATATTTTTTATGGTAAAATAAAGATTGAAATTAGGTTTAGTTTTAGTTTGACAAACATTGTTTTTGAACCTAAGGGGTCTATAATGGGGTAGCATATCCTGGTGTTTATGATTGCAGACAATGTCTGTATTTAATATCTGAGGAGTGACTGAGGGTTCGATCAAGGTCGAGAGTACAGGAGCAGTCTTCTTATTCAGCCCGGCTTTTTGGATGTTAGATATGCACTTGTTCTGTAATCAGTGTTGATGATAATAGCAAATTAGTAAAATGTAAAGACAGCTTAGTCCAAAGATTCTAGAAATCAATAATGTATAATGTCGGATATTTTGTTGATATTAAGTCGTTGAAGCGAAAGATATTGAAAACAAATTAGAATATAATGAGCATTTCCATGCAGCTTATGAAAATTAATGTTGTGCCAATAATAATGATGTTGTATCTGGCACTGGTGGACTGTAAAAGAATACAGAGAACTGCTTATCAGTAGCTCTGTTTACATTCCTGAATGGAACACACTGGGTGTGCAGGGTGTGCAGTAAGTTAGAGCAGACTGAGAGTGTTTAAATTGTGGTCAGCAGAACCATTTAACATTTAACATGTAAATACCCACTAAGAAAGTGTTTGAAAATGTGATAGTGACACATTTCTGGTAATAATGTGGGTTTGAAAGTAGATCAGTGTTTAAGGGAAGACAATATTAACATTTTCGTCTGAGAAAGAATAAGAGAAAAAACAAGGTCAAAAGATTGAATTCTTATAAGTGAATTGATGAATAAAATTGGATGTGAAATTATGGATAATGACAACAAATGTGAGTTGCAGAAAGGAAAAAGTAACTAAAAGGATGATTGTGTTTTAATTAAACATTTTAAAAAGGGTTTAGATTATATAGAACTAGAATAATTAATTAAGATCAAATAAGCAGAGGCAGTAGGCTACTGAATTAACAGTTCCTAAAATGTAAAATGTAAAAGGCATCTGATTAAACAAACAGCTTGAAAACTGTTGACCATGAGAGAACTAGAAGCTGATGTTTTGCTTTTAGTTTGTTAGGGGCTGTAATGAAACAGCTCGCTTATCTGAATCTGATGTGTGCTGTGGCTGTAAACGGCCAGTACGACAGACACATTTGAGTGGAAATTTGTAATGTCTAAATAAAGACAACTATAAAATTATGTTTATTTGGAAACAAATGTCATTTCTGTCAAAGATGCCTTAAGCTGGGATAGTTAAAAGATTAGATAAAAGTTTGATGATTAGAAGTTTATGAGAGAACAGTTTACCTGTCCTGAATGTCTCAGAGTCTCTCTCAGTCAAATGTCAGCTAACAGGCTGTTATCTGAGTCTGTGTCATAAGTAATAATAAGCTATTTATAGTGTTTCAGTTGAAAAATCAGACACAGAGATGTAAAAGAAATCATTGCCATGAAGAGGGCAATTTGTATTTGTGAATGTTTTAAAAGTAAAACTGAACGACTTTAAAGAAGTCTTTAAAATAATAATGCAGACCTTAAATGATAGAAATAACATTTTTGATTATTTTATTTTAGGACCAGTAACTTCTTTGTCTTATCTTAAGTCTCCACCATTGAAACAGGCCCGATGGCTACGGCTAAAGATGTACAGTAACAGTACACTGAATGTATGGTTGTGAACTAAATTCACTGAGGGTAATCTAAGTAGCTAGGTTGATGATTTTAAGATGGTTAATGGATTTAAGTGATTAAATACTGCTGTTATTAACCTGTCTCCCTGTGAACACTATTAGGCAATCAGAATGGCTCTGGTGACTCTTGAACGTGCCTTTCCTAAGCTCCAGAAAGCAGCTGAGTTCTGTTAAAGAAAACTGATTGTGTGATGGGAGAGAGAGGTCACCAGTTTGTAAGCGGTCACCAATGTGTACGTGGCTACTCAAGGACGGGATGATTCTCCTGGCCAGGGGACAGCCTAACGCAGGGGGTCACGGACATTGGGCACCTCAGGACGGGGGTGTGGTACATGCAAGAAAGGTAGTGAGAGTTGAGCGCTGACTACTGGAGGCCACCGGGGTCAGCAGAGCATTGAGAGGTGAGATGCGCTGTGACGAGTTGCGGCAGTCTGACCCAAGAGAATGTGAGTTCCTCTATACCACTTGCCAGAAGAAACCGCATAATCGTACGCTTGTTTTTCATTGTGACAAGTGTCTGCAATTAAGCCAGGGGGACAACACCCTGAAGAGAAAATTATAGATAAAGAGCTATGGGGGAGTTCAAGAGCCAGCTGATAATATGAGGGGATTGCCATTGTTTGTGATGGGAGACAGGAACAAAACTTTTTATGTATTGGCTGCCCCATGGGCAAGAATAAGAAAATTTATAGAAGTGTTGATTTTGAACTATGTTTTAACTCCTGAAGGTCGTTTGACATGGTGGGTGGCTAAAGATGAAGACAGTTTTTGATTTGAGAAAAGTCTGGATAACAAAATTTAATGGTAAAAGGATAGTGATTAATTTAATGTAATTATTATTTGTTAATAAGAGAGAGAGAGACTGTTTGAGTGGAGGAAGGGATGGTAAACTGTGTCTGTCTTTCTGTTGTCGGCCTGCTAGAGCAAGCTGAAGCAAAATAATGATAAGGAAAATTAAACAAAGCAACCCAGCTGACTTGTCTAAAAAAAATCTAATGAAAATGAACAGAAATGCTTTGGAGCTGGTTAAGAGACCATGTAAAATTAGGTAAAAGCTACAGAAAATGTGAAGTTTAAAATCTTACTCAAAATTTAAATCTTTTTAGCAATAATATAAAGAAAGGCGAACATTGAGAATGAGTAGTTAAGATATGGGTGTCTAGTATGAGTGTGTGTGTGATGGTGACAGCACTTTAGGTCTTGTATGTATTAGTTTGGGGTACTAATATTCCACCTGAAGAGTGAGTATATTGTTTCATCATTACAGATGGGTTAAGGCAAATGACAAATTTTACAGAAAGCGATAATTGTGAGTGGATCTGATGAAAAGATGATACAGAACATAGGACGAGCTTTAAATTGATTGGTCATCAAGCTCTGTCTGGTATTAATTACTTTAGTCTTTTATGATGTTGATTTGAATTACGTTCTGGATCAGTTTAAGTATTTGTGTAAATTGGAATTGTGGAGTTGTAGATCACAATCTGGCATGGGCTGAGATAAATGAAAATGTTATAGATTTGATGACAACAACAAAGTGACATATTGGCTAAGTCAAACATGAAATTATCAAAAGAGCCCCTAAAAATGTATGATTATTGTGGGCAGAAGGATGAGTTATTTGACTGACAAGTGACCAAGTCTGTACAGCACGACCTGACTTGATAGAAACAATTGATGACTTTGAAAATGTTTGTAGATGACTGAATTAAGAGACCAAACAACAGGCCTGAAAAGCAGTATACGCTGTGAGACCAAGGGCCTTTGCCCTTCAAATACTTCGTTGAGCAGATGAGATTGTGGCTTTAAGTGAAGAATGTAATATTTTTGTTTCAGAGACAGCGAAATTTGTCTGAAGGACAACGTTTGGGTTAGTGTTGATGCAAACTATATCAAAACACTATGTTAAATGTTATGTTAAATTGATGCACGAGTTGAGTCGTGCATCAAAAAGGGGGGACAAAATATGGTTTTATAAAGGGACAATATATGTGGGGAGGACACTGGGTTTAATTGGGTAAAGGCCGTCCCAAACAAAATTTGCTTTCTGTAAATGTATTTGCAGGACTTGTTTCAACAGGAAACGCCAGGGTATCGAAGGGCCCGGGAGAACAGTAGACAAAAGAAACTACGTGTAGTTTTACTATCTGAAAATAACCTCGACATTTTGTTTTCTTTCCAGAGAATGGAGCAGAGCATAACTTAAAATTTTCCTTTCACAGAATGTCAGATTGGATTGCAGCTAACAGAATGATTCTGTTCCAAAATGTATAAATATTGTGTTGTTGACATGTGAAAATTCCACAGGTCACACCAGAAGGACGACCAGCAGCACTAACAAAACACTTAAGATCTCCATTCACAGGTGACAGAGGCTATGGTCCACTCCACAAACAAGGTTGCAAGGATGGAGATTGCAACACCACCGTCCAAACATCTCACCTTAAACAACGCCAACGAGATTTGATTGGTCACTGATTAATTAGAAAGTATTTTAGGAAAATGAATGGATTGTTTGATTACTCTTTGGGGTTTCAGGGGTAGGATTGTCAATATTGTGTGTTTCCAGCTCAGTTAAATTGGTAAAATGACAGTTTTATCCAAATGATGATGACAATGACAAGAAATGTGATGAAGATGATTCTAGTAGTGGAAGCTACAGTGACATGTGTTAGACATTTGGTGTTTGTTTTTCTTTTCTTTTTCTTCTTCCTATGAATGTTTTGGTTATGAACAGATGGTTAAAAGCTGTGCTTATCCGCTATGTGATAAGGTACAAGGAGAGGGTTTTGAAATGAAGGGTTTTATTATACTTTTCTTATACTTTACATTTTGATGTAACCACTGTGGATTGATGATTTGTTGTTTTTCTAACTAGTCTGTACACTATTTCTTATTTAACTAAGGTGACTGAGGGTCAAGCTATGCTTGGGGTACAACAACAGTGATTGTTTATCTAGCCCGGCTTTAGTTGAATTCTTTATCTGCTTGCTAATACTTAAGGGACTATCCTTACAAAAACAGCCTAAGCTTTTTCTTTTCAAAATGTTATTTTCACAAATGTTTAAGAAGAGTGATCAGTTATGTGAAAACAGAGATGAAGAGTAGTGTGATGATATGACTTAAAATTTGTCTTTTTGTTTATTATTGTGATTATGGGTAATCAGAATGATAAAAAGTGGGGAGATTGTTGTGGAAAAATTTTAATAGTCATTTATTCCTAATCTATTCAATGTGTAAAAGTATATGTGTGTACGTGCTTGTGCGTGACGTTTCAGGAATATATGGGACAGGACATCTCGACCTTAGGAATGGTCAGATTTGGCTGGTTTATTCCAGTACCAGTTTGTGTTATTAAGTAGAAACTGAACAGAAGTGGGGGCCTTATCTGGGTGGAAAAGTACAGCGAGTGAGAAGGAACCTTGAAAAGAGTATAAAAGCTGTCTCATGTCTTCCTGGTGCGCGCCACTCACTTCACAGAATGTAACGGCTGTGATGGCGACTGGGCCTTCTTGCAAGAATAAACATTTCTCTTTTTATTAATTTGACTCTGAGTGTCTCTTACGCAGTGATGATGTTTAACAGAAGTTTTTGCCACAACAGGTGTTTTGACATTTATTGAGCCATATTGAGCCGTCAATCCCATTACTAACGGATTATTTGTTTGCATGTAAACGTAGCCAGTGATGTGGACCACACAACCAGTGTGAATCACAAATCATCCCCCTAGATGTTCTGACTCTCACCCGTGTTTGGACCACATAGCCCAACACAATCAGGCCTCTGTTAGAAAAGGTAATTATTTGGGAAAATTACTGGCAACACACCTTAGCGTATCCTGACAGCTCCATTAAATCTGACATGGCTTCGTTAGTCTTGGGAATAACGGTCAACTAAGCTTCCTTTTCTGCTACCACACTGGTAAAAATTATGTGTTGGATTTACTTAAAATATATATGAACCACTTTTGAATCACACTTTTTAAGTGAACCCAAATTTTACTTAAAATTAACAAGAAAATCTTTGTTATATGTACTTAAATATTTGAGTTCACTCAACATTCTTTACTTAAAAATATATGTGATATAGTCTACTAAGTAATTGCTCAAATATTTAAGCACATATAACAATGGTTTTCTTGTCAATTTTAAGTAAATGTATTCCAAGTTGGGTTTACTTAAAGCTACACTGTGTGATTTTTACCCCCATCTAGCGGTGAAAAGGTATATGACCATCCAGTGAATATTAGTTTCTGTTCTTCTAAATTCCGATTTCGTTTTAACTCCTACGGTGGCCAATGTAGTCCAAGATTAACATGGCTTCCAGTTCGACCTCGTCCACATTCGACACGGTGCCATCGAGTGTTAAAACGCGAAAGGCGAAGCTTGAATTAATGGCCTATGTCCCTCTTTGGCTAATGTACTTTCAAGATGGAGGGGCAACATGGCGACCGACATTAGAACCCCTTACCCGTATGTATTTTTAATGGCATATTATACACTCACGAGAACACTTTATTACTTGAACGAAGTAAATATACATTAATAAGCACATATATTTTTGAAAGAACTAAGTGTTTTTAGCTAAGAATAAACTAAAAAAGTTACACAGTGTAGCTTTAAAAAGCGTGATGCAAAAATTATGCATATATATTTTAAGTAAACCCAACTTGGAATAATTTTACTTAAAATTTACTAGAAAACCTTTGTTATATGTACTTAAATATTTGAGTTCACTCAACATGCTTTCCTTAAAAAATATATATAACGTGATATAATCTACAGTAATTGCAAGTTGTGTTAGTAGATTATATAACGTTATATATATTTTTAAGTAAAGAACGTTGAGTGAACTCAGATATTTAAGCACAAATAACAAAGGTTTTCTTGTCAATTTTAAGTAAAATTATCCCAAGTTGGGTTTACTTAAAAAGTGTGATGCAAAAATGGTGCATATTTATTTTAAGTAAACCCAACTTGTAATAATTTTACTTAAAATTAACAAGAAAACCTCTATTATATGTACTTAAATATTTGAGTTCACTCAACATTCTTTACTTAAACATATATGTGATATAATCTACTAAGTAATTGCAAGTTGTGTTAGTAGATTACATCACGTTATATATATTTTTATGTAAAGAACGTTGAGTGAACTCAAATATTTAAGTACATATAACAGGTTTTCTTGTCAATTTTAAGTAAAATTATTACAAGTTGGGTTTACTTAATAAGCATGATGCAAAAATGGTGCATATATATTTTAAGTAAACCCAACTTGTAATAAATTTACTTAAAATTAACAAGAAAACCTTTGTTATATGTAGGGGTGGGCGATATTGACAAAAATGAATATCTCGATATTTTTTTTCAATATCTCGATATCGATATTCAGACGATATTTTTGCGGGGGGCGGGGGTATTGCATAACTCCTGACACAAATTAAGACAAATACTGAAACTTGAGTCTTATATCTAGTAGAGAAAATGTAATAATAATTATTCTCTCTAGACCAATTCAATTAAGATTATGAAAAATTATTGACATTGCACTCTTTAGCAGTAGCACTTGTGCAATTCTACATATCCCTTTTCCTTAGTTCAGTGGTTCTCCAATGTTTTAGAGTGCCGTACCCCTCTTCCACTTAGACTGCAGGCACAGCTTTTCCATTAAGAGACAATATTTTGCCCCCTTTAATAAATTTTTCCATTTCATTTTTTACCTTTGTAATACCTTTAAAAAATAAATAATTCCTTAAATAAAAACAATGTTCACTAAATAGGCAATGTTAAAAATCGTTTACTATTAATAAAAATATTATAATAAAATCGCCAGTAGGTGGCGGTAATTCATTGTCTTTATGTGTGTGAGTTATCGAGTCATTCATTGAATCTCACGGTTCGTTCAAAGCCACAGATTCCGTTGCAAAATAGAGCAATAAGCCTGAGTATACTGTTTTAAATTTAGTAAATCACTTAATGTTACCCTTTTTTTTTATTTTTTTTTAACTGTTGTATAAAATCAATGTCACATTTGAAATCGTGTGTGGATATTCGGTAAACATTGCATCAACATTAAAAACACTGCCGGAGATCAGCAACCATGCGCGCTCTCTACACTGCTGAAGAAGCGCGGATGATCTGAAAACACAGACAAGTAAGCTGGAGTTCAGCAATCTTCATTTGAGATTTTCAACTTCAATTGAAGTGTCGTTCAGTCAGTCTATGTTCTGTCACGAGCCGCTTGCGCTTGCGAACGGCTGCCTGTTAAGGATTTCCTTTAACACCCGGAGTGCTAATGCCCGAATGACGTGCTGGTTGTCCTCAAAACAGTAACACGGCGGTTATCGCTCATATAATTTTTTTTGCCAACGTATAGTTAAAGCGGCAGGCGTGAGTTGCTTAGGCGGCCGCCTTAGTTTTTTGTTTTCTCTTTAACTTCCTTCAGGTCTTTTCATGTTTGGGGGGTTGGATTGTACAAATTATGAAATATTCGATATCCCAATTTTGCATATCGTCCAGACACACATTTGGATATTATCGTCTAAACGATATATCGCCCACCCCTAGTTATATGTACTTAAATATTTGAGTTCACTCAACATGCTTTACTTAAATATATACGTGATATAATCTACTAAGTAATTGCTAATTGTGTTAGTAGATTATATCACATTATATATATTTTTAAGTAAAGAATGTTGAATGTTGAAGTGAACTCAAATATTTAGGTTTTCTTGTTAATTTTAAGTAAAATTATTCCAAGTTGGGTTTACTTAAAAAGTTACTTGGGTTTCCTTAAGAGAAGTTCTTTAGAAGATCAACAGAGACTCATCATCTTCATTGGTCACATGGCGTAGTCTTGCTAACTGGCCTCCGAGTGAGATGGTGGGTGGTTTCAGCAGTCAACCCAGTTGCTAATTCATTACATAACTGCAAAATGAAGAGAAAGGCTGAAGGAAATTGAGATTTATTTCAGTGGTGAAACTGGTTGTGTGTTTTGGACCGCACTGCTGTTTTCTAAACATGCCGGGTGTGTGTTGGTCAGAGGGGAGGTGAACAGCAGGCCTTTGTGGCCCGGCCCGAAGCTAAGTGTGTTTGGGCTTGTGGTTTTTGGGAGCCCTATATGGCTGAGATCGGACGTTTTACTGTCGATGGAAACTGTTTAACAATAAACCCATAAATAGACTAGTTGCCACAGTCTGTCCATTGAACATCTAGATAGATAGATCTTTATTAGTCATTGTTAAAAGATGCTATCTTTTCTAAATGTCATAATCATTTAACAAACAAGTATTCATTACTTCAATGAGCTCATTGTATCCGCATTATTTTTAGCTAACTGTGATTTTTGTATATGTATATTTCTGGAATACATAACTTAGTTTCCTCTGATAAGAGATTGCTCTAAATTGTAATGTGGTCTCGTGCACTTTCTGTAAAGCTGATTTGAAATTATGTGTATTGTGAAAAGGGCTATACAAATAAACGTGAATTGAATTGAAAAAGAAACAACGAAACACGTTTAGCAGCTCTTCAGATATAGCAGGATAACTATGAAAGATGTAAACAGTGTATATAAATAACAGGGACAATTGAAAAAGATAAGACACTATGTAAATGAAAATAGATAAATATATCCAAATATAATATAGAATATAATATCTACATAATATCTAATATGTACCTTTTATAAATGAACTGTTAAGTACAACAAATTAAATGGGTCTCAAGTAGACATCTAACCGAAGTGACTTTTTTTTACTGATTAAGAAGACATTAGGGATGTTAATTTAAAAAAATTCCCTGACTGACAACCAGTGTTTGGAATAACGTTAGGTAACGACGTTATTTTTTCAGTAACGGGGTAATCTAATTAATTACTTTTCCCGTCGTTACAACGCCGTTAACGTTACTGGACGTTAAATGCAATGCGTTACCACGGGCGTCAGTTTGGTTTGCAATGTGCTGGAGACAGAGACACATTCGGAAGTGCATTTTCGAAAGTGCATTTTCAAAAGTGCTGGGTACAAACTTGTCAAACTGTGCAGCCTCTCTGCTTAACCCGTAAATAAATCCATCGATCCACAAATGTTGTTTGAATTCTAGTGGTAGATTGTTTGCCAAGCGTGTCAGAGGTTACGGGTTCTAATCCGCCCTCGGTATAGTTTTTTTTTCTCCCGTATCAAAAGCGAATATGTTCATCAGTGGTTACAGTCCATATCAAGCAGGGACACGTTTGTGTGCTTTTTATTTTGTGATTTCACCGGAATGAATAGAGAGTCTCCACAACGGCGATTGAAGAGCGCGCTCCGAGTGAATACTGCGCGCGCGCGCCACAAGAGAACAAATGCAGCCGCGGCAACGAGCGCTCAGCTTGAGTTCAAAACCAAAACAATTTAACCCTAGATCTCTTATTTAATAGCGAACTAAATTAATGCTCTGCTAGTTAACTGGAGATGTTTTATTTATTTGTTTCAAAAAGTGGTGAGTACAAAATGACTCAAAATCGACGCCTATGTGCGTTACTAGCCTATGCATTGATTGAATAAACTGTGTAATCCGAACGCACCCCTGGCTCACACAGCTAGTGAGGAGGTGGGTTAATAAGTGCAGTGAAGTGCAGGATAAACCTCTTGCTGTCTGTCGACGTGGAATAAATATAGAAAGTTATGTACAAACACCTGTCTGTTCTACTCATTTTAACTGACTTGTGAAAACTGCAAAAAAAATCCAAATTCTTTGACATATAGCAACTTTTTTTTAACAGTAACGCAAATAGTTACTTTCCCTGGTAACGAGTTACTTTTATTATAGAGTAATTGAGTTACTAACTCAGTTACTTTTTGGAACAAGTAGTGAGTAACTATTAGGGGTGTAACGGTACACAAAAATCACGGTTCGGTACGTACCTCGGTTTTAAAGTCACGGTTCGGTACGTTTTCGATACAGCAAAAAGAAAGAAATGCCAGAAAAATGTAGCTACTATTTATTAAAAGAAAAAATATTTTTTATATCAGTGTGAGTTTTCCTACATCTTGAAACTCAGGTTTAAATGGGGGTAATTTTTGAAGGATGAATTATGTTTTGGTCATCACATTAAAAATGACATTTAAATATATATTTATTTATATAATATTTCAGTTTTGAAGTGCTGGAGAAAGATGTGTGAAGTACTTGAAAGCATTTCACTATTCCAGCCAAACTGGTTACAATTATTAGTGTTACTATGGTGAATGTTGCTGATCTGTGGACTTAAAGCCTAACCTTATTATTAGTTCATTCACGGCACAATGTTTCTCCTGGTTTCCACGTCAGCGCTGTTTGATCTAATAGAGATCTACGATTAATAACAGAGACATGTGAACGCTCCTCACTAGATCTCGCAGCGATGTTATTACTATAGTGGCGAATTCAAATGCTTTCTTTACTGGATCTCTTAGCGCTGTGTAGTAACAGTGTCGCTTGATCGAGGTCGGCTCGCGCTCATAGAGCTCGCGCGGCACAGATCTTGCTGGTCCGAACTGATAAACGGTCCGTAATGCACAATATAATGAGTAGCGCAGTTTCGTTTCGCTTTCATTACGTTTGCCATGTGATGTTGCGCAACGTTGTGGTGGTCGCGCTCGCGCCAGCGCGGATTTTGTCGGCAGGAAAAAAGGTCCAAGGAATCGTTCGGTTTATATGCGTACCGAACCGGAAGCCTCGAACCGAAACGGTTCAATACGAATACATGTACCGTTACACCCCTAGTAACTATAACTAATTACTTTTTAAAGTAACGTTCCCAACACTGCTGACAACCGAAGCTCATTAACTGATAATTTCCTGTTAACTGACAATATCATGTTTTATTAGAATCAATGAAATTAGAATGAATAAGTGTCTGTGTGTCACGGCTCCACCAGACACTTACCGGAGCCACTTACAGGAGCCACTTACCGGAGCCACTTACTTGCCCTTGAGTTACTTACCCTTGATGTCCGTTCCTGTTCTCTATCTGCCATCACCAGAGACTCTCTCCATAGACTTCCATCCAGCCCGTTCCGACCACCATCTGTAAAGGACAGTTCTAATTATTCATCAGCTAAGTTCCATCCGACATATCTTCATTGCATTCTAACTTACCAATTACATCTGCTGGCCTCCTTGCTTCTGTTCCTAATAAGTCACTGTTATATTGTAACTCACCTGTCTGACTCTTCACTATCCGTGACAGAAGACCAGACCAAATGCAGAACCCCACGGAGCCCACAACGGATCCACCACGTGATCCGTTCGCTGAGTTAGTCCATGCTGTCCGTTTATCTTAACTACCAACTTCTCCGACGATCCACCTGCCATTCCTGCCGATGTCCTTCACGCCGTACGCCAATTACTTTGATCACCTGTTGTCACTTCCGCTGCCTTTGCCAGTCCCATGGCCCGACCAGCGACATTCACCGGTGAGGCGGAGGACTGCAGCGGATTCATCCTGCAATGTTCACTCTACTTCGAGATGCAAACTCACCAGTTCGCCAGCGATTCAGCCAGAGTGGCCTTCGTGATCTCTCTTCTATCTGGACGCGCACTCCAGTGGGCACAATCTTTGTGGAATTCTAATGCCCAAGTTACCAAATCACTCAACAACTTCATCAAACATTTCAAAGAGGTGTTCGGTCAAACTGCGTCTGAACTCTCCATCCACGATCAACCGTTTAATCTCAGTCAAGGTAAACAATCCGTCTGTTCTTACGCTCTTCGGTTTCGCACCCTGGCGGCATCTAGCGGTTGGAATGAGACCGCCCTACTCACAGCCTTCCGCCACAGTCTCAACGCTAAAATTTGCCAACTATTGGTAGTGTATGATGACTCGATGGGATTGGAGAGTTTCATACAAAAAAACATCCGTGTCTCTCAACACCTAAATGCCTTCTGATTCAACACCATCTGTGCTTATACTGTGGCGGAGAGGGTCATGTCATCAAACTCTGTCCTGTGCGACCCCAACGCCCGGCGGTGAGTACAATCCAAATTCCTCCTAAGATTGAAACTTTGTCTTGTACCACTGTTCACGTCTTAACCTCTGGTGTATGTGTCTCAGCGCAAGCCCTCATCGACTCCGGTTCAGCGGGGAACTTCATCTCAACCCACCTCCTTCAGAAACTGAACGCTCCGAAGAAACTGTTACTCAATATCTTCATCCACACAATCCAAGGAAAACCGCTGGGTCGGGGTCACATTCGACACTTCTCTCCCACTCTGACGCTCCCTGTTGGGTGTTTACATACCGAGGACATCACTTTCATGGTGCTGGAAGAATCCACCGCAGATCTCATCCTGGGACGACCGTGGATGATTCAACACCAACCACTCATTGACTGGAACTCTGGTGAGATACTCCAATGGAGAGAAGAATGCTTTCAAACCTGTCTCTCTTCTGTTCAGAAAATTCCTAAGACTGTTCAACCCTCTTTACCAAACCTGGATCGTCAGAACCTCACCATCAACTCCACCACCGTTGAGAGCCCTGACACAATTCACAAAGTAGATGTTCCTTCAGAGTACTACCACCTCACCAGCCATGGGACTGTGCTATTGACCTGCTACTTGGGGCCACCTTCACCAAGGATAGAGTATATCCTTTGTCCATCCCGGAGCAGAAGGCCATGGAGGAGTACATCGAAGAAGCCCTGCAACAACAGTTTATCCGACCTTACACATTCCCTGCCACTTCAAGCTTCTTTGTATCCAAGAAGGATGGAGGCTTGAGGCCGTGCATCGACTACCGACATCTCAACTCTCAGACAGTTCGGTTCAGTTATCCCCTTCACTTCCATCCAGCCCGTTCCAACCACCATCTGTAAAGGACAGTCCTAATCAGCCAAGTTCCATCCGACATATCTTCATTGCATTCTAACTTACCAATTACATCTGCTGGCCTCTGTGCTTCTGTTCCTAATAAATCACTGTTATATTGTAACTCACCTGTCTCACTCTTCACTATCCGTGACACTGTGATGTTTAGATTTACATGTGAAAATGGCACTTGAAGAATAACTTGAGGATTCATGAACCTGCAGCGCTTCTATGAATGGAGAAAAACTGAATAAAAATCATATATATAAAAAGGAACAAATAGGCTAAATATATTTTACTTAAATAATAAACTGGTTAAGAAAAGAGAAAATGTGTGATGAAGTATATGCTGGGTTTCGTTTAAATTTTGTGACGCGCTCCACAAAAAAGTTCACAGAAAGGAAACCGAGATGGCAGAAAGTGGCATTCAGTTTTATAAAAGCACAATGTTTTCTTTTTAATGTGCACACAAATAAAATTAAACCCTTAACAGTTTCAAATGATGCCTTAAAATAATGATCTAACGCACACACTCAGTTCTGGCATTGATAACTATCAGAATAAAATTCATCCAAACATAAAAAGTTACATTGCTCAATTTAAATTGTCCGTAGTACAATCTGTGCCATTCAGTGAGACTGTAGTATTATGCCAAGCGCATTTTTTGTGCATGTGAAGGATGATGTTTTATGTCAATATTTGAATGCGACGGGAGTCTAGTTTACATATTAAATAATAGTTTAGCATCCAAATACATTGCGAATAAGGAAACTGGGTTTCTTCAAACAGATTTCATCAGTTTATCTTCAATTATTTTGAGATCATTCCTGAGTTCACAAGAAAGAGCTCATCAATACTAGCCTTAAAAGATGATATTGATGAATCCAACCTTAGAAATTGTTCTTTAACTTAATAACAAAGAGCTCATGAAATAGAGAAACACATCATCAGTCAAATGTTACCTAAGATACTATGACGCTGCCTTCCTTCTAGCATAGGTTAACATTTTTGCCACCCTTTACTGACACCCTGTTTTGTTCAGAATTATTTGTTCTTTTCTGACATTTAATTCTTTTTTTTTTATCCCCACAAGCTTGAGCTTCCTCTGATCTTCTACATATCTTTTGAAGGTCATAGTTGTTGTGCCTCTGGGAGTTGTTCTCATCCTAAACCAGGCTATATACGTCAAACCCCGATCGAGTATCTCCAGAAGTTCACTAACATATTCCTCATACAAAGAGTCACAAAGCTTTACAGTCTATTCAACTCTGCTCAGTCTTGGTGATTCATTATTGGCACAGACACAACATTTATTACACACAGTTGTGAGAATTACTGCGACAGGTTTCCTTTAAACAGGCGCAATAAACTCAGTGCCAAAAATATTTCAAGTGTGTGGTTTAATCTACTTTCGCCACACTCCAGAAAGCAATGAAATTGACGGGTGACGATAACAGGAAATTTTCAAGACACTTAACAAAACAACATCATAAAACCATCCAAATACAAACCAACACACTTAAGCTCAGAAAGCCACCCACACACCTAACGCCATTTCATTAAAACCTTTTATAAAATGTGATTTTTTTTTTTTAAAGTGGTAACTGTACTTCATAAATGCGCTACCTTTACAGAACACACCCGGGGAGAACTTGTATCTAATCATGAAAGAATCTGAAGTCTTTTTTAATCGCTTGCAGATTTTCACTGCCACCCAGGACTGCAAATCTTTGCCTTTTGCCTCATGCTGGGTTCAATGTGATTGCCCGAGTGTTTTGAGTGTTTTTTCATATGTTGCTAAAGTGTTTTAGGTGGTTTTCAAGTCAAAAGAGACAATCTCCTACTTGACTAAAGGCTGATTTAGGGATGTCATGGTGAGGAAATTTTCACACCGTTATATAAACTTGCGACAACATCAGTATTATTGATAACACCGTGGGGAGTGGGGGGGGGGGGGGGGGGCGCTTATAAATGCGCTTATACTTTGCGCTTATAATGCGCTTATAAATTATTATTTATTTTATTTTTTTGTCCGTTTGCTTCAACATGTTGTTCAATTCAATTATTCCTTTTTAGAAGAACACTTCAAAACCAGTTGATTGCAGTCAGAATTACCTTTTATTTCTTGTAAAAATTCCCCCCAAAACTTTGTTTTGGCTGTTGGCCTTCTAGTCTCATGCTGCACCATCAAACAGTCTGTCTGATTCAAACAGGTTTTTGTAGCATTAGCATAGCCCTAATTGGACTGAACCATTAGTAGTTTTGTCTGGGCGAGGGGGAATAGCAGCTAAACAATTCTTTCCTTTTCATTTCCTTTTTTTGTTATGTTTTCTTGTGTGTGTGGTTAAGTACACATGGGTTTACACAGTGTTATTTGTGAATATGTTTAGTGTTTCATTATTTTTATTTTTGTGTATAATGTATTGTATGTTTGGTCCCTGCTTGTTCATTTGGTAGAGGCCGAGGGTGGAGTTAGTCCATATAAATAGGGAGCTATAGAGCTTATCAGGTCAGTCTTGGTTTGTTTAAGGACAAAGGTGAGACCCTGTTGCAAATTGGACCAAATTATTTGGTGTAGCCGGTTTTGCACATTGTTGCAGTTTTGTTTTGTTCAGTTTGTTTGTATTTCAGTATGTGACCATGTACATTTGTTTTTAATTTTTCATCATAATAAACCACCTTTTGGGGATCCACTGAACTTCTTAACAGCTTCTTTAAAATTATTCTCTATGACCACTGGGGCCATCTCTTACACAGTCCATATTGTTAAAAGCGCTTTATAAATGAAGGTGATGACTTGCTTTTCGCATTTGAATTCGTGATCACGTTTACTATTTGTCAATGTACAGCCGAACACTGTGTAACAAGCCCATTCTGAATGCTAAGTAAAGTAACAACATTTCCAGTGCATTTTTATCACTGAACTTACCACAGAAAATTACAAACACACTGAGTTTGTATAACAGTAGAAGACAAGTTCAAAATGGTCATCATTTTTTAAATTCCATCAGCTACTCAGTTTGAGCTATTTCAATCAAAGTTATATGATTTAATCTTTTTCTCTAGAGAATAATAGGAAAACACTAACTGTTTTACATGACTTACACCATACTGCACATTTGATGTTTGCATCCAGTCCTAACCTAACCTTCCAGTGTAAACCTAGTTTAATCACATCACAACGTCCTGCATGAGACCGCAATTCACCTTTATAATGAACCTAGAAAACAAAACACCTGGAATATTAATAGAAATTCAGTAATTGCGGGCAGAGGAAATGGGCTTGTTGCGCGGCCAAATGTTTTTTAGTTGGACTATGGATTTTGTTCCAGGTTTTTTCCTGTGTTGGGCTTTAATATCCCAGTGAGATCTATGAGGAACCGCAGGTGATTACTTGAGCAGAGTTTTACAGGTGTTTGATAAATGGCCCATGTCTAGTTTAATGTGAGTCCTACGGCTGTCTAAAGTGACCACGTTTATATTAAATGGGACAAACCACAGTACCACTTTATCCAAACTGAATAAAGTTGACTGAGAGATGCGATATTTGATTGTGTTGAAAGTTGTGCATAAATGTGCTCAGACGATCAAGAGTTTTATGTGCATAAATGCACTTAAATTCCCTGTAGTCAATTTTAACTCATTTTTGATCCCAAAAATTACATATTTAAACATTTTTTCCTTAAAAAAAAACATTTTTATGACTTAAAATAGCTTGAATGTAACTCGACACCCTTGCCTCATTTAGTATGCGTGGTTCTATGAATATGCGAATGAGCCCCGCCTCCACTCACTCACTCACTCAGAGATCCACTCGTTGACGATCACACGTTGATCTGATTGGTTACAAGGTAGTTTGTGACGTCAGAAACACTAGCGATTTCAAACCGTGTTTTTGAGACCGTCTTTGTTTCACTGCAGTTTTAAGGAGAAAATACTCAGCAATGCTGTCGACTTATGAATTTACACATGATTTGTCTTAAAGCATATTAAAAACCAGTATAAACAACATTAAAAGCTTGATTTTCACCATAGGGGGGACTTTAAAACACAACCGACTAATCAACGGTTTCACAATCCAAACCTTTAGCAAATGAGGATATCTATCTAGCCTACATTAAGTAAAATATACAAGTCTATATAGAATGGTTGTGAAAAGAGCCCAAAGAAAACCAAATCCTGCACAAACAGGTTCAAAAGACACAAGCTTTGAAAGGAGGCAAATGTTCCAGTTCTTTACAAGATACTTTCCATCCAATTTAGGGGCCCTTCAAGAATGCACACTCTTATATTTGGCCTCCCGGGAGGTTAGAAGTAAACAAACGAACGAGGGGAGTCCCGGTGCGTGTATCTAGGGGTCTTTTTCTTCCTTTTTTTAAATAGAAAGCTTAAGCTGAATGGCTCGTCTGTTAAAGTGATCAACTCAAGACTTTTCTGGAACACACATGGGCACGATTGGGGAAATAGGGCCAGCTGACCTCCGTTCTCGTTTGAGGTAATGTTTAAAAATAGCACTGGGTAAGTTTGTCTGTGTGTGGGTCGTTTGAGGAGGTTAACGAGCTTCGCGGCGCACTTTAAAGGGTGCGTTTTCAGGAAACTTACACAAACCTTTAACCCGAGAGGTATGATTGCGCACCGCCTTCACGAGATACGCCGAGGGTTTTGCGTTCCCTGCTGTTCCTGAATAGTTTTAACTCTTTGGCCTGAGGAATCTTTACCTTTCAACAACTCGCTAGCTTCTTTTTCCCCCAACTTTTGTGTTATGTAAGCTGCTCTAGATGCTGAAAGAGAACAGAAGAATTCTTTCAAAGACACTGACAGGAGGGTTTCATTTGGTCGCTCAATATGAGAAACAGATGGTGAAGGTCATAAAACTGTATTTTTCAAATATCAATTTTTTTACTGAATAGTACTGATACCATATAAGAAAATATTAACAGACAAGGAAGCAGATTGCTAGCCAACAAGGTAGTCTCTAATAATAGAGGAAACTTGAATTAAATGCACCATCAGACCATCAAACATCTCGACACACATGAAGTCTATATACTGTATATGGATCCCAATGGGAGCTCACAGTATCTACACTTTTTTATTCGTAATGAAAGGTGGAGGGAATGAAAAGTGCATTGTGCTTTCAGCCATTTGAGTCAGCTTGATTCTTTGTTTTGAATAAGCAAAAGAATACATGGATACATGGCACATAGAAAGGAAAGTTGTTTCACGTCAAACTGCTAACTCGCAACAGCACAAAAAACAAACAAAAGTCCACAAAGTATGAGAAATTATTTAAAGTCACAATGAAATGGAACTAATGACATCTTTTCTTTCGTATCGTGACGAACAGTCTGATCTTTCGTGTCGTGATGTACAATAGACGTGATAGATAATCGAAAAATAAGGTTTCCAAGTTTCGTCTGGAATGCTTCTCAAATCAAAAGTGGTTTGAGTGATCGGATTTTAATCCGTCTCGAAAGTGTTTTTATTAATTAAAAGTGTATTTATCATTTTATGGCTATCCGATCAGAAAAAACACATGAAGTGACCAGGTGTAAAAAGGCCCTATGATTTAACATTATGAGGTAAAAAGTAAAAAAAATAGTGCTGGGCAACGATTAATCGCATCCAAAATAAAAGTTTGGGTTTACATAATATGTGTGTGTGTGGTGCTGTGTATAATTATTTTGTATATAGATATACACACATGCATGTATACATTTAAGAAATATTTGCATGTATATACTGTATTTACCAGGGTGGGAAATTAGCACCAGCCACCAGCCAATGGCTGGTACTTTTTCAAAGTGGCGGGTGACTTTGCCTTGTATACCAGCCACAGTGGCGGGTAGATTGTAAAACATATTTTTATTGGCTACTACTTAAAACATTCCTTGTAACAGATTGGAAAGCTTTTGTCAAAGAATGCTGTTGCTTAGTAACAATAATGCACTTTTGTCAAGTAACTAATTTGATTGGTTTTCAGCGGACTGTGACACATATAGCTGAGCTGAGGTACAGACGAAAGGAAAATTAAAAAAATGTGACGACATATACCTGGTGTTAAAAGGCCCGCCGTGGAGTCAGCAGTAGCTATGAATGTACAAACTGTTGAGGGCGAAGTAAATAAAAAGAGAAGGTACTTTTCAAACAAGTGGCGCATTAATGACGAAGGGAAAACGAGGGAACGGTTAGCCTACCTTCCCGTCTAACAGTCAATGCACTGTACTTACTGTGTATAATAATACTTTATAAATTTGAATTCCGGGAAAAGTGGCTGGTAAAAAATATAAGTGGCTGGTAAAATTGGGCATCCACAAGCCACTGTGGCTGATAAAACGCGATTATGCGATCGCATGTTTCAATGCATAATCAGCCAAAGTTTTTATATTTATGCGGGGGCAATTTTCAAATACGCAGCACTTTCGCCGCATAAATTGCAGATTTCCGTGCAAAATATGCATGATTTCATAATCCCTGCATTTTCATTGCAAAAAAGTCACATATATCTTAGCAGAAAGTTGAAAATGTTGCGTTTGCTTCACACAAGAGCCGCCATTTTCCCTGTTGCCATGGGAACGTTATGAAGTGACGTAATTACGCGACGTGAACATCATCGAAAAGCAGTAAAACTTTTATTTTTTTATATTTTATTTATTCATTTTTACAGAAGTTGTAGCATATTCCTTTTGTAAAGCTACAGAACTTGTTTGACTCATCAATGTTTTGTAAGTTTGATGTGTTTATTAAGATCTGAAATAAAACAAGATGAACTGAAATATTCCAGCACTTTCTGTGATGTAGTGTGCTTGCTTATCTTAGGAAGTAATAAGAAATGACTCTTTACATTAAGGTAGTAGCCTAGTGAGAACAGGGAACAGGGGAATCACTTTTTTTCGTCTTTTTCATCAAACCGCAATTTTTGCAAGTTCCCACAATTTCATCGCATAAAAATCCTGCATATTCCATCACATTTTTTAAGAAAGCATGCCGCATAATAAAGGATTTTTCCCCGCAACAATCACAAAAAATCTCTGCGTTTTTCTGGAAGGACTGTCTGTTTCAAAAGAGCAAAAACTGGTAAAGGCACCACAGCCTTTTCTATAAACTCGAGACATTTTTTCTCCCTCTTTCTGTACCTTTCCAAAAATGTGCTTCTCCCAGACAGTCTTTGTTTGGTGAGTCCTCGAAATGGCATGTGCGTCCAGGAATTTTTCCTCCGTTTCATGGCTAGGTGTCTACATCCAGGTGGGCCACAGAAAGGAATGAGGTTTATAACTTCTGGCCATTGTTTGAAGTTGCACTTCCTGGTATGTCTTTTTGCAAATAAACTGATGAGAGCTTTGGGCACGGTGGAGCATATGATGGCTAAGTGAGTGGCGAGAGGCAAGAAAAAATCATGGAAAAAAGAAGAGAATGGAGAAAGACTTTTTTTCTTGTATGTGTTAGTAAAGCCACAGTTGAAAAGATGAACACCTGGTGTTGCTTCTCGTACATCCTGAAACATAATGGTGCATAATCTTGCTTCTCTTGTGTTTGGGAATCTCCTCTTTGTTTATTGTAGACGATATCCACGTCTGACATGGTGCAAAAAGTGTTTTCTTCCTCATGGCTTTGCCACTCCAGCTTTAAAGTGCTTTCTGTCATGTGTGCAGACACATGGTAAATGCCTGTGGAGTAGTCATGTTATTCTCTGCGTGTCACTGTTGATGTTGTATCTCTTTTCAGAAATACAAAGGTCAATTGGAGAGCGTTTGTGCGATACCGCAAACGGCACCTGAGGCCTTGTGTTATTTATGGGCTGGGCACTTCATGCGTTTTTACCATAGACTGTAAAAAATATAGACAAAGCGTCGGTGACGTCACCCATAGACTTTCTGAAGAACGGTTTAGAGGCCGTTTATGGGGGGTATGGGCAGCGCCATCTTGGAAAATCTTTTCAGAAAGGATACAGAGGTGGTGTGATGTGTTGGGTCAGATCATGGCCAAGACGTCAAATTTCAGGAATTCCACTCGGCACAGCCCGTTATCAGCTGTCAATCACGCTGTCAATCAAAGTTAACCACGCCCTTATTTGTCATACATTTTATATCTAAATACGATCTAAACTAACGAGTTAGAAAAAAATTCACCCCCCTCACAGTTGTCAGGCACTCGGAACCTATCGAGAAAATACAATAAAAGTCCATGGGACCAACCTGTAAAAACATGAATTTAGGCTGTGAAAACTGACATTTTAACATGGGGGTCTATGGACATTTGCTCCCTTTTGGGACCGGCCCTAGCGGATTATAGATGTATTGCAGTTTTTCGCACTTCCGGGTAGGCTTCATTTTTCAGATTAGAATGTTGCGCTTGGGTTTTACTGATCGGATAGCTATCTGATACATTAAAACGATTGCATTTACACCTTGTCACATAAATGTGGCATTGCTTAGAGTAGCATAAGCCAGAAAAGGGAGGATTAAAGGAAAAGGAAAGTTTCTTTTTCAATACGTGCTGTAAGTGGTAGAACAATCACAAAAGACCGGGCCGTCTGACCAATCAAAGCAGAGTAAGATTGCTTAAAGTTTGAGAAATTAGGTGATATCCAATGTATATGGTTAGAAAATGTAAGTGTTTTTGAACCTTGGATGCATGTAAACCTGTTGTAGGAAACTCCAAAACAACATTAGAAATAATAGGGGTAAAGATATAGATATAGATAATAAAGATATAGATAATAAATTAAGAAATATAAAGACACTTAAAAATGAAGTGGGTTTATAATGCCTAGAACAAGAAAAAATATCAGTATAATATGGTAAAACCGGGAAAAAGAAACTAAAGTAATGTAATAGGATTCTTTCAGCAGAAAATTAACTACAGTCTCAAGTAGAGACATTTGATGTAGATTTCTAATCGTTATCCATGTTTATAAGACAAAAATGAACAAATCCATTATGCTCTCCATGCTCTGCTGATCTAAATCTGTAGAAATGTTTTCATTTTTACATGTAATTATGCCAGTATGCGCTACACTATTCCAGTCACTGAAAACAAGCGCTTTTTTGTGTTCGAGTTAACTCAAACCACACACACACACACACACACACACACACACACACACACTGCCTCTCGTCTATTATCAGTGAACGCATCTCAGCGAACGCATGAGGTCATGAGCACCGTGAAGTGGCACTGCTTTCAATCAGGTCCTCTCCTCAGCTGGCCGTTCTCACGGGCTGTTGTTGATTCTACTTTGGCCGCTTTGAAGCATGTGTGTAAAAACTGTACAAACAGAAAATGTGCTTGAGGACGATGGCATCTGTGTTTTTGCTCCCTGAGGCCCTTCAATCCCCGAATCTGCGTGTATGTGTATGTGTGTGTGTGTGTGTGTGGTAGGGTAAACCAGGCCTTTGATATGATCCGTGTCACATGACTTACCTTGGGTTTATCTGTAATACTTACCCTCCCAGGCCAATTGTGCTGAGCACCAGCTGATTTGTAATATCAATAAAGAGGAAAACGCCCTGAATATAAACAACCCGGTCGAGCCCCTTTTCATTTTCTGACCCTCGTGATCTGAAGGTGAGGTGTGGAGTTTGGCATGGATGGAGGAAATTGAATCCTTCCATTTATTAGTTCCCGAAGGCTGTGTTGTTGTAAGGATTAGGGATGAAAAAGGCGACAGGATTAATGCCACGGCAAGACAAACATGCGCCAAGCGTTATTTCCCTGCATAAAAGGCTGGTTTGTACATTCGCCCACCCTTTTTTCTGTAGTTAAACGACCGTATTGGGTTACGCTTTATTTTGTCGTTTTTTATAGGCAGAATTTACTTCAAATGTGCTCTTTAATGCAATAAAGCAAAAGAGACTCTCTTGCCAATGTTCTTTGGCCACATTTGTGTGATTTCCCTCTTTATCTTTCTTTTCATCACATGTTTGGAGAGATTTTCAGGTCTTGTGATCTTGGGATGTAGAGGATCACATTTTGACTTTTTTTTTGTTGCAATCTTTGGATTTTCGGGTTTGAACACATGTACTAATTTTTGTAAAATTGTCTCATTCTTTGGCAAAATCAAGTAAAATGAATCAAATGGAAAATATAACAGCATATGTAACAGCATTTTTCCACTTAAAGGTCATGTGTGAACAGAAGCCGTTGTCAAAATGCTCTGGCAACTAAAACGCTAATCTTAGCAAATCACAAGGTCTTAAGGAGAAGTGATGGGTTTCTTCACCTTCATTTTGAGGTGAACGGATCAATTCTGTATCCGGTACTAAGACCCAGATAAGCAATGAATTAATTGTTTCTGTTCTCCTCATTATTTGGCCTTGTCCATTTTATTTATATTCTGCTTAATAGGAACGAATTGACTTGGAAAAAAGATTTGTTCATTTTGATGAAAGACATTCAAAGATCCGAGTTAAAATAATCCGAACTTCGAATTATTATGCAACGTATTTGTATAAATGTGCTTTTTTTTTATTTATTTACTTTTTTTATTATTACTATATATATATATATATATATATATATATATATATATATATATATATATATATATATATATATTACTATATATATATATATTACTATATATATATATATATATATATATATATATATATATTACTAGGTTTTATATTTTGTCATGCTCTTCTTGTCTTTTTTGCCTTTTGTGAAGCACTTTATGCTAAGAAGCTTTAAAAGTGCTATATAAATAAAGTTATTATTATTATTATTATTAAGGAAGTGACGCAATTACATTAGTTGTTTAACACGGACGTCAAAAGTGTTGATTATCAACTTCAGAGATTCCCAATGTTTATTGTCAGCCGAACCCCTTAAATAAATTGGCATTTTTACCTTTATACAGGCATTAGATATATAAATCACCCTTTACATTTAATAGATAAACTCAATTAGACTAATCAGACAAAGCTTCGCCATCAAGTCCGGATCATCAATGTCATCATATTCTAGGTTGATGACACCCAGTGTACGGTAGGTTTCTAGTCTAATGCCTTTGTTTACTCTGTAAAGGCCCTTTCACACCGGACGCCTAACGAAAACCGAAACGAAAAAGCGAATAGTTCACGTCAAAACCATTCACATCAGCCATCGACGTCTGTGACGTTCAGAGCTTCCAACATTTCAAAACTTTCGTGCCGACAGGTGAGAAAACATGGACACTTCATCATCATCAAGTGAAGACAAGCTTTTCATTTTCTTTAAAAGACAGAAAAGAAGGTTTTGGGTGCAGCCGATCTTAAAGAACAGAGAGTCTGAAGGGGAGTATGCTAATCTTGTACAGGAGCTAAAACTTCATCATGGCCGTTTTTTCCACACTTTCGGATGTCTGTGGGACAGGAGCTCCTTCAGACAGTGGCGCCGCATCTGACGAGACAAACCACAAGCTTCAGGGAACCAATCGATCCGGAGCAGCATCTGGCAGAAGATCCGTCATTGTTGCTGTGACGTCACCTTTGTTTCCTTGTTTGTGATTGGCTGAAGCCTTTTCTGTCGCCGCATAAGTAAAAAAAAAATATCGCCATCTAAGCGGAGAAAAATAAAAGCCGTTTTTTCGCCGCAGCACATTCACGTTCGGTGTGGAAGCGCCCATTACACAAACAGCTGATCAAAAAATAAAACCATCGCACGAATTATTCGTGAGTCAAAATCGAACATCTTGACTCCCAAAATCACAGTGTGCCAAAGTTGATCGCAAACCAAATACACGAACAGTCTCCCAGGTGAAAAAGACGGTGTTAAATGTATTAAAAATGCATTATAGTATATTTGTATTGTACTAAAAACATATTTTTAATACATATAATACTACGTCTTTTTCATCTGGCGATCTGCTCAGGCTTTTATGATGCTTTTGGAAATGGAACACTTTTTGTTTGTGTTTTTTATAAACTGGCTGAGCTTCCTTATTCAGTCCTTCCAGAAAAACGAATTTTTTTTGTGATTGTTGCGGGCAAAAATCCTTGATTATGCGGCATGTTTTCTTTAAAAATGCGATGGATTATGTGGATATTTATGCAATTTTTAATGCGATGAAATTGCGGGAACTTGCAAAAACTGCGGTTTGATGAAAAAAGTGATTCCCCTGTTCCCTGTTCTCACTAGGCTACTGCCTTAATGTAAAGAGTCATTTCTTATTATTTCCTATGATAAGCAAGCACACTACATCACAGAAAGTGCTGGAATATTTCAGTTCATCTTGTTTTATTTCAGATCTTAATAAACACATCAAACTTACAAAACATTGATGAGTCAAACAAGTTCTGGAGCTTTACAAAAGGAATATGCTTCAACTTCTGTAAAAATGAATAAATAAAATATAAAAATATGAAATGTGTGCTTCCTGTTTTACAGCTTTTCGATGAATTTCACGTCGCGTAATTACGTCACTTCATAACGTTCCCATGGCAACAGGGGGAAAAGGCGGCTCTTGTGTGAAGCAAACAACATTTTTCAACTTTCTGCTAAGATATATGTGACTTTTTGCAACGAAAATCATGCAAGCCCCGCATATTTTGAGCAGAAATCGGCAATTTATGCGGCGAAAGTGTGGCATATTTGGGAAAAATGCGGCCCTCGCATAAATATGCGGACTTTAGCTGATTATGCATTGAATCATGCAATCGCATAATCACGTTTGTCTGGAGGGACTGCACATTATTAAAAAAATTATTAAAATAATATCTTCACATTTACCTCCCAAGCTATCTTTACCTTTACTTCACTGAGTCTTCTCACACACAGATCCCGTGGGCTCTGGCTCTTCACATCTTCCCGTCTGAATGAGAAACGCTTGTCCTCCATCAACCCCTTCATCCTTCATTCCTCCATCCAGATGAAAGACTCCAGAGAAATTCCTCCCTGAAGTCGACACTCTGCTTGTGTGGTCCCTCTCTAGTAAGAAACGACGTAATGCTGTCACCCCTGTGTGTTTGTGTGTGTAGACCTGCTCTCACTGATGGCTGATGGTCATTTTCCACCTGAGAGGATCATGAATGTTTATTGTTCAGTAGAATTGGGAGCATATTTCAGATGGGATCGTGCTGAGTGAGGATTTCGCTCACTAGCCAAGTTTCCATCCACTTGTCAATCGAATTATCTGAAGTTCGGTAAAAAAAAACTCATGCGAATAAAGCTGGTTAAAGTGTGTTTCCATCCAACGGCTTTAAAGCGAATAAAAACCTGTGCGTAATGATGTCACATGCTGTTTAGCGATCAAATTGGTATATCGAATTGAGACATTTTAAGGTGTTTCCATTCATTTTCGCACAACATTCAAGCAAACATTTGCGAACAAAGTTTTGCTAGACAAAATGGATCGCGCCATAATAACGTTTCCATCAGCGTTTATCGCATAGGCCGTATCAAGATAAAATCCGATGAGACCGAAAGCATTTGATATTCATGAAATTCAATCGAATTTTACTGTTTCCATAAGGAATTTATCATTCGATATCACTTAATGTGGATAAAAACGTGTGGCTGGAAACATAGCTAGTGTCCTTATGGATTTTCTCATTCCTCTTCTAGTACACTGTAAAAAAAAGTTGCTGCCTTAAATTTTTAAGTTCAACAAACTTGGATGTTTAAGTCAGTTGAACTTAAATTACAATAAACTGACTTCAAAAATTAACTGAATCTTGTATGACTATGAGTTGCTTAAAATTGCTTAACTTATTTTGTAAAATGTAAAAACATGTGTTTTTTATTGATCATATAATTTTTTTATTGTGTAGTAGGCTGGTGATGCAGGGTTTCATCTGTGATCTGTCGTCACTTATATTCAGATGATATATTTAGATGATTTTGGCAGTGAGGAGTTATGATTATGATATTTAATGTGAAGCACATTAGTACCTGTTTGAAGTGTCACAGGCTCGCTCAGGATGTTGGGTAATTTGTTAAGAAATTCCTGAAAGTCAAAAGAAACAAAATGAGAGCAAGAAATCAATAAAATCCTTCATGATTATTTCTAAACATTTCTACAATAATCTTAATACTTTCAGTGCTGCACATAAATAATGTCTAAAGTTCTATCAATTAATCCCACTGCAATCAATTAATTCAACTGAATATCATCGTGTTACAAGAAATAGCTCAATGAAATTTATACACAAGTGAATTTCACAAGAAGAAATTACATATTTCACCCCTAAATCAAATAAAAATATATATTTTTAATTGAAATCTCAGAGATTATCTCAGAATCTTATTCACAATAATTTATTGTATAGCTAACGAAAAACCTCAATCTCATG
Organism: Chrosomus eos; assembly: GCA_036326025.1. Lineage (NCBI taxonomy): Eukaryota > Metazoa > Chordata > Actinopteri > Cypriniformes > Leuciscidae > Chrosomus > Chrosomus eos. The sequence continues at coordinate 1,840,648 of CM070822.1, read as the reverse complement.
ACTGAGGTAAACATAATATAAAAATTATTAAAGTACTTAAACTACCATAGTAAATGTATGTACTAGGCTACATTTATTTTAAATCACAATGCAAAAAAAATAATGAGCCTAAACATAATTTTTCATATAGACTACATATAGAGATTACACATACATTAGGCTACATAATGGATTGGATTATAAGAAGTATATATTCGTATTTACTTTGTTCTGGGTACATGTTTGCAAATGGTGTCTACACTGTATAATAACTACACATCTTTTCAAAAATATTAATAATAAAATCACACATTTGTTAACTGTTTAGACCTACTGTACAAAATGTATTGTATTCTTTATACATACATGAATCGTAAGCTTAAAATATGCACTTAACCGCATTTGCTGATTAACGAGACGTCGACGTCACGCAACTAACTAACCAATGAGCGAGTTGTTGGCGGGGAGACACGCGAAGCCCCGCCCGAACTAGGCTTATCACGTGACTACTGCGCTAAAGAAGCCCGTGCGATTGCCGCGCCAAATATGAACTAGTGCTCAAAAACATACAAATTAAATTAGGTTTAACCTGATATTATAAACATTTTATCTTCGTAATGAATGTCTTTACTGAGAAAATTCAAAAATATGGAAGCAAAAATCGCAGGTGCATCAAACGGTTTTTTCATTCGTGTCACACTTACTTCAAATGAAGTTTAAAACCCAACACATTCATGTTTTTTGACAGTTTACTGTTTGAACTTATTTACTACCGTTTGGGTTTGAAATAGAGATGTTATCTGAACATTTTCTCCTCATTACCTACCTTAACAATGCGAAAGATTGTGAGAGGCGGGATCCCGATCGCGCTCATTCCTCAACTGTTGAACGCGCATGCGCAGTACCACCGTATCTCGTCTGAGGACTTACTTCAAAATAAAACTTCTAGCTGTGTCGATGTTTTTCTGTGCCAATTTTTTTAATTTATTAAGTGCTTACAATGAATAAAATACTTTTTTTGTTTATTATAAAAAATGTGAATTAGCTTCATATAATTTATTACGTAGTTCCTTTGGTAGTTCCTTGTGTTTTATTTTTTTAAAACACCTTTGTGATTGAGTTATATTTGTTTTATCCGATTCCAGAGAGAGAGAGAGAGAGAGAGGAGAGAGAGAGAGAGAGAGAGAGAGAGAGAGAGAGAGAAGTAATGATGTGTAACCTCGACTGTAAAGGAAAACTTTTGGAAAAAAAGACGTAATGCACCAGAGGAGAGTTTGCCATGAATGCTCACTTTGAGTGGAGGTTTTTCCCTCTTTGATGGACTCAGTGATTCAGGAGGGGAGAAGATGAACTGAACTCCACTAGAACGATGTATGACTGGGCTGTTGGGTGGAGTGTGCAAGCAGTGTTTTTTTTATTTGGATGATGTCAGTGTTCTAGGATTGCTGGCTCGGTGGCTCCACTTCCAATGCCACTTTGGAATGCCAATTCTATGCTTCCAAAAACACCTAAAATGAGTCAAAAATTAACATGGAATGTGGCATAACACGTCAGGGGCCAGTTTGGAAAAAAATAATATTGTTGATGTATTAATTGAGAAGTGGCATACTGAATTAAATGACATTAAAGTCATTACATTTGTCTTTTTTATGGAATATTGCAGTATTATAAATTATTTATTGGTCTTTTCGCTGATGATGTGTTTATTGGCAGGAGGGCGGGGCAACCTGTCAATGACATGAGATCCACCAATAGCAAATCACAACCAATTCCCTGTGGAAGAAATCAAGCCCCGCCTTACATTTGTTCTTGTTTGAGAAGCCGGATATACGGACTTCCCTTTCATGCCGATTGTAATTATGTGTAACTTATTGTAAATTCAGATACAAAATAATTTAAATGTTTTTCCAACACTCCATAATGATATTATTGAAACTCAAAAAAAAATCTATTTTATTCTATTCTATTTTATTCTATTTTATTTTTTCTATTCTATTCTATTTATTCTATTCTAAACGAGGCAAAAAACCCGCAGTAGACGTAGAGATATACAATAAAGCTCTATTCTATTCTATTTTATTCTACTCTATTCTATTTTATTCTACTCTATTCTAAACTAGGCGAAAAACCCACAGTAGATGTAGAGATATACAATAAAGCTCTATTCTATTCTATTTTATTCTACTCTATTCTAAACTAGGCGAAAAACCTGCAGTAGACGTAGAGATACACAATAAAGCTCTATTCTATTCTATTTTATTCTATTTTATTTGACTCTATTCTATTTTATTCTACTCTATTCTAATTTATTCTACTATATTCTATTTTATTCTACTCTATTCTAAACGAGAAGAAAAACCTGCAGTAGACTTAGAGATACACAATAAAGCTCTATTCTATTCTATTCTATTTTATTCGACTCTATTCTATTTTATTCTATTCTATTCTGTTCTATTCTATTTTATTTTACTCTATTCTATTTTATTCTACTCTATTCTAAACTAGGCAAAAAACCTGCAGTAGACGTAGAGATACACAATAAAGCTGTATTCTATTTTATTCTATTCTGTTCTATTCTATTCTATTTTATTCTACTCTATTCTATTTTATTCTACTCTATTGTAAACTAGGCGAAAAACCTGCAGTAGACGTAGAGATACACAATAAAACTCTATTCTATTTTATTCTATTCTGTTCTATTCTATTCTATTTTATTTACTCTTCTAAACTAGGTGAAAAACTTGCAGTAGACGTAGAGATACACAATAAAGCTCTATTTTATTCTATTCTGTTCTGTTCTGTTCTATTCTATTTTATTCTGCTCTATTCTATTTTATTCTACTCTATTCTAAACTAGGCGAAAAACCTGCAGTAGACGTAGAGATACACAATAAAGCTCTATTCTATTTTATTTTATACTATTCTTTTCTATTCTATGTTATTCTACTCTATTCTATTTTATTCTACTCTATTCTAAACGAGGTAAAAACCTGCAGTAGATGGAGATACACAATAAAGCTCTATTCTATTCTATTCTGTTCTATTCTATTCTATTCTATTTTATACTCTATTCTAAACAAGTCAAAAACCTTATAGTATAGAGATATACAATAGCCAACTGTTGTCTTTTTTCTATTCATAATAGACACTATAGAAATAAAGAAAATATAACAATAACAACAAAGAAAATATAGCAAGAAAATTCTGTTTTCTTGTCATTTGCGGAGAAAATGTAAATTGCGCTGAAACACTATTTCTAGAGTCTGTTAGTAAATGCATTTGTTTAAAAGTCATTCCCTCAATGTTTCTCCAGCAACACTAGTCCTTCAGTCTGCTTGGCACTTCATTTAAGAAGAACAGAACTCTACAGATCTCAAGCACACATGTAGACCAGATCAGCTTAAGTTCAAGGTCAACTTATTAAGTTATGATGTCTGCTGTCTCTTCAACACTGTATTGACAGTATTATAATCTTATATATCACAGCACTTGCCCGGGGAACAGTGACATCATTGTTAGAAACCTCATAGAATCGCAGTGCGGGTCCCATTAAAGTGAGAGTGTTAAATTGCTGGTTATCAAATGACTGGAAATTAGTCAGAATTACCAGTTCAATTTGTTACCAGTCCTTCACCAAATTGCTCCCAGGTATTGCTTTTTTCAGCACTTGTATAAAAGCCTTGTTTTCTGAAACAAGTAATTTCCCTTCTCAAGATTTAGATATACGTATATCCAACTTTATATAAAGAGTTGGGCAACAATAGTTTTATTTTAAAAAGGTTTAATGTGGTTCTAAATAGAACCCAATGGGTTTTGACTCAATTTTAAAGAAAGCTTTATGCCTATAATAAGGAGTAATGTCTTAAATGATTGCCTAATACTTTCATGTTTAATGGGTTAATTAAATATTTTCTACTGAGAAATTGTTCCTGAGCTAGATAAATCAAAAACGTTAATTCAAATTAAACTATATCCATAAAATTATATCCATAAAGTGATCCCATGAGCAGAAAAAAGAGCAATTCTGAGAAAAAATGGTCATAATTGTAGGATATAATCTCACAGTTCTGAGGGAAAAGTTATAATTGAGGGATACAAATTTAATTTTAAGGGGAAAAGTCATAATTGTGAGATATAATATATAACTCGCAATTCTGAGGAAAAAAAGTCATAACTGTGGGATAAAAATGTGACATTTTGAGGAAAAAGGTCAATTATGAGATAGAAACTTGAAATTGAGAAAAAAGTCAGAATTACGAGATAAAAAGTCGCAATTATCTTTAATATTTTTAATTCCGCGGCAGAAACAAGCTTATATTATAGTGTAAGGTTCTATATGAAGCGACTGACGAAAGAGTGTGCAGTTACATATACCAACTTTTATATATATCACTGGGTAATATAATAGAGTCTCTTGTGTTTAATCTGCAACTACATCATGGTCTGATATTCTACATTTTGAACGACTGTCATAACAAGTTGAGTCAAGTCAAACAATTTGAAAACATCTCAAATGTCAGAATTAGACAGAATTGGTTTCCATTGTTGATATATCCTTTCAGTTTCTAAATGAATCAGAGTTTGGAAATGGACATCTGTTTTTTTTTATTTGGTTCGTGCATTAACTTATGAAAACTTTATATATAAATGAATGTTCTCTAAATGTTCGAAATGTTTTAACATGCGCATAACAAATAAAAAAAACGTTTTTAGAACACTTTGAACTTTTAGAGAACATTCAAATGTAACATTTACACAATGTTTGCAAAACGGAATGTTGGAACATTGTTTGAACGTTAAATTTGAAATTCTCTGAACATTCCGAAACAAGTAACAGTTCAACGCTCCCTGGGTCTGTGTTGCTGTAGGTATCACTGATATCATGTTTTCCAGCTGCGCTGATGTGCATGAAATCATCGGAATTACAGTTGGTCTTGTTCCTCTCGGCACTGATAGTTTGGCCCATCTGAGACCTGACAGCGATGATGAGAAGATGATCAACATTCACAAGAGAACTCGGATGATTCCCAGATGTGAGTGCTTGGCCAGATAAATCACCTTCAGCTAATAATTTGGCACTCGTTTGGGTTCCTCTTTGATTCCCCCCCACCCATGCCAATCCCTCAGGTATACCCCGATCTCATAGCCGGAGAACACACACCTTTTAGGGTTTCTTCTTTTACTCTGTTGACGTGTTCGGACGCCTCGGGGGAGTTATGTGGTCTCTGGAACAAAGCACACACACACACTTCCCCAGCTTACAGGAAACCCTCGCTCACACCGGACCGCTTTGAAACCAGGACCCCCCACACACACACACACACACATACAGACACACACACACACACACACACACACACACACATACAGACACACACACACAGACACACACACATACCAGATGCTCCTTACAAATGATACGCAAAACCAGCGCTGTTTTTTTTTTAGCAAACTACATCTGAGGTGCAACTCTTAGAAAAAATAATTAATTATGTTGCATCATCGGCCTCTTTTTCTCAAAATGTCATGTTTATATTTCACAATTCTGACTTTTTTCCCTCAAAATTTCAAGTTTCTATCTCATAATTCTGATCTTCTTTAAAAGTTTAAAATTTAATCTTGCAAATGACTTTTTTTACAATTTCATGTTTATATCTGGCAATTCGGACTTTTATTCCTCAAAATTTCAAGTTTCTATCTCATAATTCGGACTTTTTCCTGAAAAAGAATCTAAGAATAATCAGAAGAAAAACAACTTCTGTTCTCTCCTACACACACACACACACACACACCAGCTGCACCTTATAAATACACAGAACCAGCGCTTTTTTTTTTGGGTGGTGCAACTCTTAGAAAAATTTATTGTTGCATCGTCTGCCTTTTTTTCTAAAAATTTCATGTTCATATCTCACAATTCTGACTTTTTTTCCTCCAAATTTCAAGTTATCTCATAATTAAGATTTTTCTTCTTAAAAATTAAAAACATTATCTCGCAAATGACTTTTTTCTCAATTTCATATTTATATCTGGCAATTCTGACTTTTTTTCCTCAAAATTTCAAGTTCCCTTCCGAGGGAACTCCGCTGCGTCGGAAATCGACACTACAGGGAATGCCCTTAGCATGACGCGTCTGAAGCCTGAATAGAACTAATCCAATCCTGATTGGTGCTGCGTGATGACGTCAGTCGTGACGCCGCATGTGACGGTGAGCGGAACTATAAAAGAAGCACCGGAACCCGGAAGTAGTAGCTTTCTGTCCTTCAGCAAGCGTTATATGTGAAACTGTCTGTCTTATTTGGTGTTGTTTGTTCGGTAAAATCAAGGTAATTTGTGATGGAGAAGAGTGTAAAGCAGTTTAGACAGTGTGCGTCCCCTTGTCCACGCTATTTAAGCGAGGGTGACACACACTCACTCTGTGTTGTTTGTTTGGGAGTGGAGCATGCACAGGCAGCGCTCGAGGGCGCTGCTTGTGTAAACTGTGAAACATTGCCCCTTAGAACGCTCCGCTCCCGCCTGAGCCTGTTCGATGAATCAGGCCAGGCTCGCACTCCCCATGGATCATGTCCTGCGTTTGTCGAGGCATTGCGGCGCTTGCATTCATGGGGATCGCAGAGAGATCTGGTGGATAGTGTTGAGACGGCTTCGGCCCTTTCCCAACACTCATCAACCAGTTCTCATTGTCCCGCTCACGGTTCGGGAGCCCGCCCTGCGGCTTCTCCCGACCGCAGAGAGGACCCGATGTTGGAACTATCTGAATCTGAGGATTTGGATGTTATCAACATCGAGGCAGTCGAATGTGAAACTCCATCACCACATTTGCCTGCTTTTGAGGAGTTGCTGGAGGTTGTGACTCGGGCTGTGGCCAAATTAAATATCGATTGGCCCCCAGAAGTGCAGGAAGCGACTAAAAAAAGCAAACTCGATGAGCGCTTCCTGCAAGCCCGGTCACAGCCTTCACGCCGGAGTCTCCCGTTTTTCACTGATCTCCACACCGAGGTGTCGAGATCGTGGAACAAGCCCTTCTCATCTCGACTTTCAAGCCCCGATGTTCATTTATATTCATCCATTATGGGGTCGAGAGAGAGGGGCTACGGGACGATGCCGCGGGTTGAAGAGAGTTTTGCCAATCATCTCTCGCCCGATGCTGCATCGTCTCTGAGAGCTCCGGCGCTTCCCTCCAAGCCCTGCCGTACCACTTCGGCCTTGGTTGGGAAGGCATATATGGCGGCGGGTCGGGCTGGTTCATGCCTGCATACGATGGGGCTTTTGCAGGCATACCAGGCCGACCTCCTCAAAGAGGTGGACGACAGCGGGGAGGTCACCTTCGACGATATTCGAGAAATGCGTTGAGCGGTTGACTTGTCTCTCCGTGCTACCAAAGAGACGGCCCGTGCCATTGGCCGCTCTATGGCAGCATTGGTAGCTATGGAGAGACACCTGTGGCTGAATTTGTCGGGGATCGGGGATAGAGATAGAGCTTTTCTCCTCGATGCCCCGATTTCGCCTACTGGCCTCTTTGGCGACGCAGTCAACAATGTCGTCGAGAGGTTCCAGGAATCGAAACGACAATCAGCTGCATTTAAACAACTCATCCCCTGCCGTCGTTCCAAGTCTCATGGGTCTGCTGCCAGGGGGCAGTCCCATGAGGCAGCCGCCAGCTCCTCACACCTGCAACAGCAGAAGGAGAGTGTTGCTTCTCGTGCCCCCCCGAAAAAGGCCTGGGGCCAGGGGCAACACTCTAAACCGAAGTCCTCCAAACCGAAGGCAGATCTGAGGACTGTCATTCAGGCGAGGAAGGCTTCGTCAAAGAGGTCCTGATGCGTTGCGCAGGCCTCTGAGGGTGGTCCCCTCCGTGATCGAGCAACAACAGCTCGCTCCTTCACGGAGCCCTCAGGAAATCGATGTGTGCTTCCCGCCGCTACGTGCGCTTCGGGGCGCATCGGTTTCCAGCGAATGCAAAGTGCAGTGTCCGCCCGTAAAATTGGCGGCTCCGCGAATTGTGTTCCCTCTCACGAGGTCTGCAGTAAAAGTAAATCGGTTAGTTCCTGCCAATCAAACGCTTCAGGTCACCGATATCTCTACTATAACATCAGAGGTCAGCCCCGAGAGGCTGATCCCCCTGTCAGAATATTTAGACACCTGGAAGGGTCTTCAAAATATATCTCAGTGGGTCCTGCTCACAGTGGAAAGGGGGTACAGAATTCAGTTCGAACACCGTCCACCCCGATTCAGTGGAGTGGTTCACACGCTGGTCAAACCAGAGCAGGGTCTGGTTATGGAACAAGAAGTTCAGTCCCTCTTGGCAAAGGAGGCCATAGAACGTGTTCCTCCTCAAGATTGGGAAGCCGGGTTCTACAGCCGGTACTTCATAGTTCCCAAGAAGGATGGGGGGTTGCGTCCTATTATAGATCTCAGGGTATTAAATCGGTCTCTGAGGAGATACAGGTTCAAAATGTTGACCATACCTCTAATTGTGAGTCAAATCAGATCCGAGGACTGGTTTGTCACCATAGATCTAAAAGATGCTTACTTCCATATCTCCATCCTTCCTCAGCACAGGAAGTTCCTAAGATTCGCTTTCGGGGGAGTAGCGTATCAATACAGGGTTCTTCCGTTCGGCCTAGCATTGTCTCCCCGCACCTTCACAAAGTGCATGGATGCTGCTCTTGCTCCTTTGAGACTTCAAGGCATTCGCATCCTCAATTACATCGACGACTGGCTAATATTGGCACAGTCACTGGAATTGGCGGTTCAACATCGAGATGTTGTTCTGCATCACCTAAGGTGCTTGGGGTTAAGGCTCAATGCCAAGAAAAGTTCATTAATTCCTCTACAGAGAACAACTTTTCTAGGAGTGGTTTGGGACTCAGTTACGATGCGGGCACAGCTGTCTCCCGCTCGTATAAATTCTATCCTTACCACGGTAACAAGTCTCAAAATAGGCCAGGCTATCACTGTCAAACATTTCCAGAGAATTTTGGGTCTTCTTGCAGCAGCGTCCAACGTAATTCCTTTTGGCCTGCTGTATATGAGGGCCCTGCAGTGGTGGCTCAGGACCAGAGGGTTTTCCCCGAGGGGGAACCCTTTTCGCACGATCAAAGTAACGCGCAGATGCCTTCATTCCTTGGTCATGTGGAAGAAACCGTGGTTCCTGTCCCTAGGTCCTGTGTTGGGAGCACCGTGTCAAAGAAAAATTTTGACCTCGGATGCGTCCCTCACAGGCTGGGGTGCGGTAATGGAAGGCCGCTACACCAGGGGTCTTTGGAGGGACCATCATCTTTCTTGGCACATCAATTGCCTGGAGATGATGGCAGTATTTCTGGCTCTCAGACATTTCCTCCCGGACCTCAGGGGCCATCATGTTCTAGTGCGAACAGACAACATGTCGGTGGTCTCATATTTAAATCATCAGGGGGGCTTGAGATCGCGCCCTCTGTGCAGACTGGCGCATCAAGTTCTTCTATGGTCCCAGGTGAAGCTTCTGTCGATCAGAGCAATGTTTATCCCCGGGGACAGCAATGTGGGAGCAGACATCCTGTCGAGGCAGGGGCTGAGGCCCGGGGAGTGGAGACTCCACCCCGAGTCGGTGGAGCTAATATGGAAGAAGTTCGGTCGGGCGGAGGTGGACCTATTTGCCTCCCGAGAGAATTCTCATTGCCCGTTATGGTACTCCCTTACTCATCCGGCTCCTCTTGGACTGGATGCCATGGTGCAGACGTGGCCAAGGCTGCGTCTGTACACATTTCCCCCGATCGCTCTGCTCCCAGAGGTTCTAGAGAGGGTCCGGCGGTACGGGATCAGCTTACCCCTAGTAGCCCCGTACTGGCCGGCCCGAGTATGGTTTTCAGACATCATGGTTCTCCTAGCAGGCCCTCCGTGGCAAATCCCTATCAGGAGGGACCTTCTTTCTCAAGCAGAGGGCACAATATTTCACCCTCATCCAGAACTATGGAAACTGTGGGTCTGGCCCCTGAGGGGGACCAACTCATAAATGAAGGTCTCTCAACCGAGGTTGTTGAGACCATTCTAAACTCTAGAGCCCCCTCCATGAGGAAACTTTATTCTTTGAAGTGGAATGTATTCTCTCTATGGTGTAGAGATCATTCTTTGGACCCAGTTAACTGCCCAGTGGCTTCAGTACTGGAGTTCCTCCAGGACCGCTTCTCTGACGGGCTCTCCCCGTCCACGCTTAAGGTCTATGTGGCGGCCGTGGCTGCCTTCCACACGCCTTTAGGGGTGGGCACTCTGGGGAGACACCCACTTATTGTTTGTTTCCTTCGTGGAGCTAGGAGGATGAGGCCTGTCATCCAGTCCCGTATTCCCCCTTGGGACTTGGCTGTGGTTCTCGAAGGGTTATCCCTGGCACCCTTCGAACCTCTGGAAGAGGTGTCTGAGAAATTTTTGTCTTTTAAGGTAGCTTTCCTGCTTGCTATCACTTCCCTAAAGAGGGTTGGGGACTTGCAAGCTCTATCTGTCGCTCCTTCTTGCCTCGAGTTCGCTCCTGGTAAGGTAAAGGCTATTCTCCACCCTAGACCGGGTTATGTCCCTAAGGTGCCCTCGAATGTGGCACGGTCTACAATCCTCCAGGCTTTTCATCCTCCACCTCATGTGTCGGTTGAGCAAGCTAACCTTCATTTACTGTGCCCGGTCCGAGCCCTGGAGGTCTATATACAGAGGACCTCAGGCTGGAGGAGGTCGGACCAGCTCTTTGTGTGTTTTGGGGCGCCTAAAAAGGGTTCCCCCGCTTCCAAAATGACTATAAGTAGATGGATTGTAGAGGCTATTTCGGCAGCTTACGAGGTGCGCAACCTGCCTTCACCTCTTCTGCTTAAGGCCCACTCCACGAGAGGAGTGGCCTCCTCTAAAGCCCTTCTTGCGGGGTGTTTCCCTTCAAGAGGTCTGTGATGCCGCAGGCTGGGCCTCCCCTCACACTTTTATAAGACATTACAGTCTGGATCTGCCCTCTACACCGGGTTCACAGGTTCTCTCGTCTTGAGTGTGCCAGATTGCTTCACACCAGGGCGTACTCTCTTAGTGTGGCGCAGTGGGCATTTCGTTCCCCGTAGTGTCGATTTCCGACGCAGCGGAGTTCCCTCGGAAGGGAACGTCTCGGGTTACGTCTGTAACCCTCGTTCCCTGAGAAGGGAACGAACGCTGCGTCCCTCGGCCACACTCTTCGCGCCCCTAGAGTCGACTTGCTTCGGACTATTTAAAGCTACTACTTCCGGGTTCCGGTGCTTCTTTTATAGTTCCGCTCACCGTCACATGCGGCGTCACGACTGACGTCATCACGCAGCACCAATCAGGATTGGATTAGTTCTTATTCAAGAGCTACATCCCTATTATTCAGGCGTTGTTCAGATTTCGACGTAACCCGAGACGTTTCTATCTCATAATTCAGATTTTTCTTCTTAAAAATAAACAAATTTAATCTCGCAAATTACTTTTTTCTCAATTTGATATTTATATCTCACAATTCTGACTTTTCTTCTTAAAAATGTTATCTCACAAATGACTTTTTCTCAATTTTATATTTATATTTACAGTTCTGACTTTTTCCCTCAAAATTTCAAGTTTCTATCTCATAATTCAGATTTTTCTTCTTAAAATTAAAAAATGTATCTCGCAAATGACTTTTTTTTCAATTTCATATTTATATCTAGCAATACTGACTTTTTCCTAAAAATAAAATCTAAGAATAATCAGAAGAAAAGAAGAAAAACTCTCTCCGCTCCCACACACACACACACACACACACACACACACACACACACACACATTTCCCTCTGTCACATTTCCTGAGGAAAAGACCCGCGTGTCGCCACACAGTCGGGGGCCGCGCTGCACAAATTCATTTTTGAGAGGGAAACCATGTTTCCCCTGTAAGCACATTAAACATGTACTGTGTGCTTACGGTGGTTAACCAACGGCTTCAAATTGTTTTCTCAAATCACAGAGTGTCCAAGTGAAATGAATGAGCTCCACATACATCTGGTGCTCTTTTCAATTACAACCCGTCCAAACCCAACTCCACCTCGCCTTGCGTGCAGAACAAAATCAGATATGAGTTTATACGAAAGTTGAGCCCTCCGCTTATTATTAGGGTGTGAATTTACAGCAATCACTTACAATTAGTGGTCTTGGTTAACATTCGCTCAGCATGTTTTAATTTGTGACGAGATCAGACCTGACAGGCTGGATGAGTGTTTTATTTAAGAACATTATCAGGTATTAAATGTCAAAGTTAAAGGTGTGTGTGTGTGGTGTGCGTGTGCGTGTGTGGTGTGTGTGTGTGTGTGTGTGTGTGTGTGTGTGTGTGTGTGGTGTGTGTGTGTGTGTGTGTGTGTGTGTGTGTGTGTGTGTGTGTGTCCTTCTCCATCAGGGCCTGCTGTTTGAAAAGAGCAACACACACACTTAATGTGTTCATTAATCACCTCGTTAATACACTAAATCATCATCACTGGTTACTGAGGCATCTGAAACATCTCTTTACTTTAATAAAATTTGATATTTGTGCCATAAATAAACACACATGCATATGTCATATGAAATATATGCATGAAAACATTTTTCATGCACATATATTTCAAGAACGCATGAACTATATTTATATAACGGTGTTTATAAAATATATAAAAATATGCATATTTTGCTTAAGTTAATTAAAATTTTAGTTGAATTTTTAGTAATTCCATTATGTGCTTTTGTCATTTTATTAGTTTTTTAAGTTTAAAAAACATTGCCATTTAGAAGTTATTCAACTTATAATTATTTCAGTTTATTGCCAAGGCAATATTTCAAATTTTCATTTGCATTAAGTTTTTCACCTAATATTTGTATTTTATTTTATTTCAGCTTTATTTCAATAAACAAAATGTTTTAATAGTTTCTGTTAATGATAATAACCCTGGTATAGTTGTGCTCCATACACTGAAAAAAATCTTTAAAAAATCTCTTCTTTTTTCCAGCACAAATATCTGAACATTCATAAATCAAGATACATTTATTGGAGAGGCAAAATAATATAAGATAAGATTTGATAAAGTCTTGTTTTCTGAAAATATAAGTTTATGCTTAAAACGAGAAGACATTTCTGCCAGATGGGTCAAAAAATAATCTTGTTTTCTATTTGAATTTTGAAGTACCTATTTTTCCCTATAGAACCTTTCATGTTGAAAGTTAAAGGTTTTTTACTGATGCCAGAAGAACCTTTATGTTTAAGAGTGTTTGAATGATTCCTCACATCATGCATGTCTTGAGGACTTTAGTGATCAGATGCACAATTCTCACCTGGCAGAAGATAAACTCTTTGTAATCTCATTGTTTACAATGACAATAAAGCTCTATTCTATTCTTTTTCATTCTATTTCATTCTATTCTATTCTATTCTATTTATTTAATTTTATTCTTTTATTCATTATTTTATTCTATTCATTTTATTCTATTCAAAGAGGCGAAACCTCATTTGACTAGAGATATCATAAGCTCTATCTATTCTATTTATTCTATCATCTACTCTATTGCAGGTTTTCCGCCTTGTTTAGAATAGAACAGAACAGAATAGATAGAATAAATAGAATATAGCTTATTCTAGAGCTATTTTAGAATAGAATAGAGGCGAAAAACCTGCAGAAGACGTAGATATATACAATAAAGCTCTAGTCTTTTCTATTTTATTCTATTCTATTTTATTCCTATTCTAATGTATTTTCTATCTATTCTATTCTATTTTATTCTATTCTATACTAAACTAGGCTAAAAACCTGCAATGGACGTAGAGATATACAATAAAGCTCTATTTTATTCTATTCTATTTTATTCTATTCTATTCAAAACTAGGCGAAAAACCTGCAGTAGATGTAGAGATACACAATAAAGCTCTATTCTATTCTATTTTATTCTATTCCATTTTATTTTATTCTATTAAATTCTATTCGAAACAAGGCGAAAACCCTGCAGTAGACGTAGAGATATACAATAAAGCTCTATTCTATTCTATTTTATTCTATTCTATTTTATTTTATTCTATTAAATTCTATCGAACAGCGAACTTGCAAACTAAGTATACATAAAGCTTATTCTATTTATTTTATTCTATCTATTTTTTTCTATAATTCTATTGAAACAGGTGAAAACTGCAGTATACATAAGAATACATAAAGCTCTATTCTATTCTATTCTATTTTATTCTATTCTATTCTATTTTATTTTTTTCTATTAAATTCTATTAGAAACGAGGCGAAAAACCTGCAGTAGACGTAGAGATATACAATAAAGCTCTATTCGATTCTATTTTATTCTATTCTGTTCTATTCTATTCCATTCTATTCTGTTCTATTCTATTCTATTCTATTCTATTCTATTCTATTCTATTCTGTTCTATTCTTTTTTATTCTATTTTATTCTATTCTATTCTAAACGAGGCGAAACACCTGCAGTAGACGTAGAGATATACAGTATCTGAGAGCAGAATATGATCAGAGTTTCAGCTATGACTTCAGATGAATAACGAGGAGAACAGCGCTAAGGGCTTTCCGTAATTATCTTCTAAAAGGCTTCAGATCACTGATGGAGTTTGAACTGAACTGTTAATGAACTGCAGGAGTAGCTAGAGCACTTCTCATGTTCCTCAGTGAAGGACTTCCGTTCACACGCATCCGTCAGATCCGGTTAACGACTGCAGCGTTTCTCAGTGTTTCATTAGTACACAAGCGGCCACTGACCTTTCAGCTTCTCCACTCTAATCAACATCACAAACTCATTAGCGCACGTCATCATCACGGTCAAGCCCACACTTACTCACAAACAATCTGAATGTTCCTGAATATCTCTCTGTGTGTGTGTGTGTGTGTGTGTGTGTGTGTGTGTGTGTGTGTGTGTGTGTGGTGTGTGTGTGTGTGTGTGTGTTGTGTGTGTGTGTGTGTGTGTGTGTGTGTGTGTGTGCGCCTGTGTGTGTGTGTGCGCCTGTGTGTGTGTGTGTGTGTGTGTGCGCGTGCCTGTGTGTATGTAAGAGTGTGTGTGTGTGTGTGTGTGTGTGTGTGTGTGTGTGTGTGTGTGTGTGTGTGTGTGTGTGTGTGTGTGTGTGTGTTGTGTGTGTGTGATTTCCAGTGCAGTTAAAGGCCGCAGTTTCACCCCTTCCAGGTTAAAAAACAGGTTATTTATCCATTACAGGAATTTGTGTGTAATTGAGTTTTAAAATGACGCAGGAACAATCAAATGCACCCCAGACGACGAGGCGAAACAAAGACACTGTTCAGTCGCAGTCGAATCCCATAATGAGTCCAAAACCCCATTACATTATTATTATTAATGGCCTGAGAAAGCCTCTGTTATGACAGATAATATATGTTTCAAATTAACCAGAAGCAACAGGAGTTTACAGATTAAACGTATCCCTTTGTTTGTGAAATGCACAGGCGGATTGTGTGGCGTGTCACTGTTACGGGTGTGTTACTGCAACTCTACCGTTTCTTTATTCAATGGAGCATTAATGCAGAAGTTGCGGCTCAGATATTTGTCCACAGGTGAACGCCAGATGGAGGTGTTTGGAGACTAGAGATGGAGAATATAAGCTGATGTTGGGGTATTACTGTTAAAATTAGGATAAAGGTCACAGAAAAACAGTAATTAAGTCACTCGGGTCGGCTGCATTTAAGAACTACATCAGCACAAAGCCTAGGAAACACGGGTTGTGTTCCCTTTAAACCACTAATGCACTTTCACTGCAAAAAATAGTATTTTTGTCTTGTTTCCAGTCCAAATATCAAGCATTTCTTAAATCAAGATGCATTTACTAAAGTAGAAAAATGACATAAGATATTACAGTTTTTCTCAATTGCTAAAACACTAAACTCTATTGCCTGAACCAAATGCTCAGTTGCCTGAACCCTCTGATTGAATTAATCACTCTTTTGGCAAAACCGTAAGCACTTTTCACCTGTTTAGACACAACTTGCCAACACATTTTCATTGTGATGCACCCGTGCTGCATAATGGTGAGCACAGGTGACAAAAGTCAAACACAATTAAAGCACATGTGTCACCACTTGAAAACAACAACTCAAAATTGATCACACTTGTGGCTAATGATGTGAGGGAACATATACAGTAAGCCAGTTCAGAGAGCACTGGTTTGTGAGGCCCTACAATGGATAGAAATCTGAGAGGAAGAGTTCGTGTGAGAGGAGGTAGAGGTGGTCAGCGAAGACAAAGAACAGTAATATCTGATGAAATCAGAGCTGTGATTTACCATGTTCTTGTCCATGGTATGAGCATGAGGGAGGCTGGACAAAGGGTACAAACATCAGTAGATTCACTGTGTCCACCATAATCCAAAGATTTAGAGAAGAGATGTTGACAGCAATTACTGTATGACCAGTGGTGGGCCGTCAGGGCCAGCAAGGCCTTCTCTGCTGGCCTAAACACTTACCAGAATCACTGACTTGCACTTTAATATATTTTTTCCATGAATGAGTGTTAAATTATTCTCAATAGTTCGTTCTCATAATGTCATAGCTTTTCTCTTGGTTACGCTGCTTCCAGTAGTGTGTTTTTATGTTAGAGCTTTTATCCAATCATATTTCAGCCATCATGCGTTGCCGGGTCAAATAAATCTGCCTGGAGGCCTTCAGAATCGACAGTGCGGGCACCTGTAACTTAAAATGAATGGCAATGAAACTGTTGCTTTAACCAATCAGATAATCAGTCAGATTTAATCAGCCAATCAGATTTCGCTTTGACTGCAGCGGGGCCAGAGCGGGGCCATCTAGCAGGCATTCAATAACGTCTGCATTTTCTCGTTCTTTGATTGGATGCTCAGAGCGCGTACTATTACTGGTAGTATCCGCATCTGTAGCAAACTGCGTAAACTAAAATATATTCCTGTAGATTTAATAGTTTTTCAACCCACAAATTAATGTTTCTTTCCCTCCTCGACCCCCAGCAAGTTCAAACCTACCGGAAAAATCCCTTATTCAGCCTGAGTTTAACGTCACGGAACACTGCTTGATCTCTCCGGGTAAAAACAGAACTGACTAATGTAAGTTATGCCACGAATGATTTTGAAGGCAAAAGTCCCGCTGATCTCATTGATTTCGTTCAAAACTCTGTGTGAGAGCATGGGGCAGCTACACATCGTCATGTTTTGCGGTGACTGTGTCCACTGCTTCTGTCGTGCAGACACTAAAGCGAAGTAGGCTAGCCTACAACTTATGCTAGAAATATGACGGGACAGACACATTGTTGGAAATGAAACGCAGTTAGATAACCTGTACAACAGTAACTGAAGTCTTATTGAGGAAAGAAATAAGGATGGATTTTGTGTAAAAAAATAATCAGTAGTTTTGGTGAGTATGCTTTTTCCCCGTGGTGAATATGATTTTCTTCCTAATTTTTATTTTAAATTTATGATCGTGTTCACAGAGTAAAAACGCAACAACGTATCTGCTTGTAACACACACACACACACACAGCTACAGCTGTGCTCACTCAAGGTGATTTTATTCATTAAACAACCAATCACAAATGTACACACTCCCATTATTCATCACGTGACATTTCATTCATTTCATACATATCAATCAATAATAAAAAAATAAATAAAAATAAAACAAACAAAACATAATGCACATTGAGAGCACACGGTTAACACCCCCACTTGCTCTCACATTAACATAACTCATTTTCCAAAAATAAATGCATCAAAATTCATCATCTTACACTTGGTTGCAGGCTTTGTCAACACATCTGCTACCATCTCATTAGTAGGACAATACACTAATGTAATGTCTCCATTGTTTACAGAAGACCTAATAAAATGGTACTTGATGTCTACATGTTTGCATCTTTGCCTGCTCACAGGATTTTTTGCTAAGGCGATTGTACCTTGGTTATCTTCGTATACTTTAGGTTGTGAGTATTGACATGTATCAAGATCTTTCAACAGTTGTTTAAGATAGAGACATTCCTGTATGGTTGTGGCTAGGGCTATATACTCTGCCTCACAGGTGGACAGTGCGACAGTTGGCTGTTTCTTTGTTTTCCATGAAATCAAAGGACCACATTCAGTTAAACTCACACAATAGCCAGTTGTACTACGTCTGTCATTACTAGCTGCCCAGTCCGCATCACTGTATGCTCTTATTCCCAGTGTCTCATTACATTTTCTGTAACACAGTTCTTTGTCAATTGTACCTTTAAGATACCTTAGTACCTGTTTAACTGTGGACCATTGCTCAACAGTCGGTTCTGTGAAATATTGTGACAGCTTGCTTACAACAAAACTTATATCGGCTCTAGTACAGATGGTCAAATAGATGAGGCTTCCCACTGCCTCTCTATATTTTTTCACATCGATCATCTTTTCGGCATCATTATTATAGTCAAGTTTTTGTTCACAAGGAGTCGATCTAGGTTTGCAATCCTGCATATTAAACCTTTGCAAAATCTTGGTCACATATTTTGCTTGTGACATTCTCACACAGTTGTCACTCTGGTTAAAATCAACACCTAAAAAATGCCTTAATTTGCCCAAGTCTTTCATTTGGAATCTCTCAGTAAGCATGTCCTTCACACGTCTAAGAACATTTTCATCACTTGCCACAATCAACAAATCATCAACCCATATTGCAATGATCACTTTTTCATTAGCTGTTTCCCGTGTATACACACAATAGTCAGCTTGATTCTGCACAAAATGGTTTCTGGTCAAGTACTCATGTAGTACCTTGTTCCAGTTTCTGCCCGATTGTTTTAATCCGTACAATGATCTTTCCAATCTACAAACCAATTTTTCATTTGTGCTCGATTTTACTTCATAACCCTCTGGTTGTTCTATGTAAATTTCGTGATCTATTGGTGCGTTCAGATAGGCAGTTTTTACATCCATGTGGTGCAAAATCAAGTTTTCTTGGACTGCTTTTTGTATTATCACTCGGATACTTGTCAAGTTAGCTGTAGGGGAATAAGTCTCTTCATAATCAACACCTCTCTTCTGACTGTATCCTTTGGCTACATAACGTGCTTTGCACTTTTCAGATCCATCTATGTTATTCTTAATCGCATAAACCCATCTGCCCCCCACTGCTTTCTTACCCTCAGGCAAACTACTTAGGGTAAACGTGTGATTTTCTCTAAGCGATTGCATCTCCTCATCCATTGCAGTGACCCACTCATTTGATCTATCCGAGGTTACAGCTTCTGTAAAAGTTACGGGTATATTACATGTCACTCTATAACAGTAATCTATGTTGATCTGCACCTGATCAGTTTCCTCATCAGATGCCTGTTGAGAAACATAGTCATGTAAATAACTTGGCTTCATCCTCACTCTAGAAGGGTATCTTGGAGGTTCAGGCATAGCTTCAACTGGTTGGGTCTGAGGACTACTACTCTCCTCTTCTTTGACTGAAACCTGGTCTTTTGCTAGACTTGAATTTACATCCTGCCTAGTTCTATTGACTTTTTGTTTCAGAACATCATCATCATCATCAATGGTAGTCTGAGTCTGTTGCTCAACACAGGTCTTAGAAAGAAACTTAACTAACCTGTGTTTTTGTACTTTCCTGCTGTCAGGGAAATAGACAATGTATGCTGGACTGCTTTTATCATACCCAATAAAAACACCCTTTTCACTTCTTGGATCCAGCTTTCTTTTATCTTGTTTATAAACAAAACACTCTGAACCAAACTTTTGCATCCTAGCAAGGTTGGGCCGTCTCCCTGTTAGCATCTGAACTGGTGTAAGTTTGGTGCGATTGTTAAAGCACCTGTTCCTGATTATGGCTGCGGTCTGCACTGCATAAGGCCATACATTTTTAGGTAATTCACTCTCGATCAGCATGCATCGTGCCATGTCAAAAAGTGTACGCC
Organism: Chrosomus eos; assembly: GCA_036326025.1. NCBI lineage: Eukaryota > Metazoa > Chordata > Actinopteri > Cypriniformes > Leuciscidae > Chrosomus > Chrosomus eos. Next base: position 1,820,800 of record CM070822.1, on the reverse strand, counting down.
AATTTCGTTCTGCTGTACCATTTTGGTGGGGAGAATATGGTGCAGAAGTCTCGTGTCTTATACCATTCTTAACTAACAGAGTTTTGTATTGCCTTGCAGTAAACTCTGTACCATTATCAGATCGAAGACGCTGAATTTAACAATATGGTGCCATAACGGCAAGAAACCTCTCTGTTGCTTGCAGTGTGTCACTTTTACTTTTAAGACTATATACGTACACGGCACTAGTATAATCATCAGTAAATGACAAAACATATTTATATCCCTCTCTGGACTCTGGGTTAATTGGACCGGCCAAATCTGTGTGCACTAGCTCTAGAGACTTTTTAGCTCTTACATCAGGTTTTCTGTTTCTGGTTTGTGTAAACTTGCCTTGGGTGCACACTTCACAAGTTATAGGTTTGTTTGATGAACCTTCAATTTTCATACCATCAACAACACCTTCTAATCTTTGCACATCATCAAAATTACAGTGTCCCAGTATCTCATGCCATGTTTTTAAATCATAACATCCATTCACTTGGTCATCACATCCATCAGATAATGTATGCAAATAATATATTCTATCATGTAAATGAATGGGAAATTTTGTACCGTTTTTGTGCACCAGAGTATCTTCACCTTTCCTGAACGTCACGCTTGCTCCACTGGAAGCCGCTGCTTGCACTGAAAATATGTCCTGTGGGTATGAGGGAATGTACAGCGCCCGTCTCAGCATTGTTTTTAGGTGGCGTCCTCGAATGTCCACCAAGCATACCTCAGCGTCACCTCTGCGCTCTGCTACTCCCTTACACCTTGTGCCGTCAGCTAGCTCCATGTAATGGGTCTCTGCCCGGAACTCGTCATCGAACCTTTTGAACTTGGAGATGTCGGTGATGATATGCGAGGTTGCCCCGCAGTCGACCATCAGGCCCCTCACGTCGACACCTAGGTTGTTTGGCTGGAATCCTGCCTCTCCATCGGTCACCCTGAAAACATACTCGTCGGTCGCTTCCTCCTCAGTGGCCCTCCATGTTGAATCTTGGCGCCGTTTCCTCCTGCAGCTTACGTCGCGATGAGTATTACTCTTGCAGTGGCTGCACCACAGTTTGCGCCGGCAAGCGCGGGCAATGTGTCCCTTCAGACCGCATCTGTAGCACACCACATCCGCTGCAGCCCGTTCAGTTGAGCCAGCACTGGTGGGTCTCGCAGCAGGCCACGGTTTTGTCTGCACAGCCATTACATTATCCTCTACAGCTGGAGCACGCATCTTTTCGATGTCCTCGTAGCTCCGAAGCTTTGTTTTGAATTCAGCAAACGTTATCCTGTCATCTGATTGCGTTATATGGATGGCAAACTGTTTAAAAGTCTCAGGAAGCCCCTTTAGAACCATAGCCACCAGCAGTCCGTCACTTAAAGTCTCTCCAGCATTTCGTAAAGCCGTGATAGCAGTTTCAGCACGAATAACATATTCAATCACACTCTCGCTGCTTGATTTTTGAAGCGAGGTGAACTCCGTATATAGGCTTATTACTCGTGGCTTTCCTTTACCTGCGTAGTAGTCTCTCAAAATCTTTAGCGCTGCGCGCCCATCGTCGGCTGCTTCTCGCATTACAAGCGACAAACTTTTATCGTCCAAGAACTGGATTAATTCCGCATATGCCTCGGCATTTGAAGCCGCTTCTTCCGGTGTGTCCACACCCGCTGATTCCGTAGTAATTATCTCTTTCAGGCCTTGCAACCGGAGGTGGCCCAAAAACTTAACTTCCCAAAGTTCATAATTCTTTTCATCCCCGTCGAACAGTAGCCGCGAACAGTAGCCGCGACCAGCGACCGCTATGTTCCGTCTTTCTGGCGTTAGGCCTACTCATGGCTCTACTAAAACAAACGCTTGACTTCCTGACGTTCTGGGACCTGGGCCCATAACCTGTTCACAGAGTAAAAACGCAACAACGTATCTGCTTGTAACACACACACACACACAGCTACAGCTGTGCTCACTCAAGGTGATTTTATTCATTAAACAACCAATCACAAATGTACACACTCCCATTATTCATCACGTGACATTTCATTCATTTCATACATATCAATCAATAATAAAAAAATAAATAAAAATAAAACAAACAAAACATAATGCACATTGAGAGCACACGGTTAACAGATCGAACTCAATTTTTTTCAAACATTCATACTTTTGTAACGTCTGAATAGGGACTATTGTAACCCTTGAACGACAAGATAAGGGAGGCTCCGTTTCTGAATTTATAATCGGATTCGGGACGCAAGAACAACACAAAACGCACCAGCCGAACTCACGCGCTCGTTTCTCTCTACCGGCCTTTCTCGAACTCACCGCATTAACCCTATAACTGCCGGTGCAAAATAAAAACAACAATTATAGAGAGTTTTTTGCGCTGCTACACTATTAAAAGTTATTAATTCAGGTAGGACAGAAGGCCTAGGTGTGAAATGCACGGCCCGCCACTGTGTATGACATACTATATACTGTACCACAGTGTACTGTAAGTAAATATATGTTTCAGTACATCACTGTACCAATGTACTGTAGTATTGTAATGGAGGGTTGGTCTAATGGCGCTTTTCCACTGCATGGTACGGTACGGTTCGGTTCGGTACGGCTCACTTGTGGTGCTTTTCCACTGCATGGTACGGTACGGTACGGTGCGCTTCGGCGCGCTTTAAATGGTACCTGATCTGTTGAGGTTCCAAGCGTAAAGTACCGGTACTAAAATGTGACGTGAAACACTGCAGATCACTGATTGGTCAGACAGACAGAATCGTCACTACCAGCGTCATTGGATTTGCGACACGAGACCGCTATACAGAGTCATATAACCAGTAGACAACAGCCAACACGGTAGCACCTGTGTTTTACTTACTTGAAAAAAAAGAAGAGATCAACACTTTAAAAAGGAAATGGCTGAATCATGGTCGAGGTGCAGACAATCCTCTCGTTGGTTGCCTAGGAGCGGGTCCAGCGAGAGCTGGATGGGGCAAAACAGAATGAAAAAGTGTTCCAAGAAGTAGCAGCTAGCTCAGCTCTTAGCCGACCTACAAACAGTGTAACGATCAGTCCCACCCACTTTGAATGGGTACTAACTGCAGTGGAAAAGCAACCGAGCTAGCGAACCGAACCGTGCCGTACCGAGTCGTACCACGCAGTGGAAAAGCGAAGCCGAACCGAACCGTTCCGCGCCGAATCGAACCGTACCGAACCGAGCGTACCATGCAGTGGAAAAGCGCCATAACTGTTTGTAGGCCTAGTATTCCATGTACATTTTTGTACTTTATTTTTACATGGGCTTACTGTACACAAGTGGCAAACGCATAAGATTTCTGTTTTGTCTTTTTGTACAAGTGCTAAATGCACAGTTTTTTTTTGTTTTGGAACTTGCATTTAGCCTACAGTGAACAATAAACATTTATTTCTCCAGCTTCATGTCCTGAGCATTGTGTTTTCTATTTTTCTACGTAGTGTTTAGTGACTGTTCAGTAGTGTTTTTAATTTTGATTGACTCGGGGCAAGATTTGACAACATAGTTCAGTTTTGAGCACAGATTGAACTGTTTTGAGGTGAAAGTTTGGTTTTACAAGAAGAGTCTGAGGTTTTGTGAATGTAGCTTGAAAATTGAGTTTTGTGTTCACAGTTTAGAGAAAAGGAGAGCAGCGTTCAAGAAATGTGTCTTAGCAATCGAGAAAAACTGTAAGTCTTGTTTTCTAGAGAAATATGTAAAAATTAAGTGAGTTTTTACGTAAAACAAGCAAAATGATCTGTCTATTCTATTCTAAACGAGGCGAAAAACCTGCAGTAGACATAGAGATATGCAATAAAGCTCTACACAAACTTTGTGTTTATGTGTGTGTGTGTGTGTGTGTGTGTGTGTGTGTGTGTGTGTGTGTGTGTGTGTGTGTGTGTGTGTGTGTGTGTGTGTGAGTGTGAGTGTGAGTGAGAGAGAGAGAGAGAGAGAGAGAGAGTGTGTCTTAGGAAATAAATAAAAATTAAGTGAGTTTTTGCTAAATGCTAAATGATCTGCCAATGGGAGAAAAATAATCTTGTTTCTGTTTGAATTAACATTATTTGGCAGATGAGGTCATCTAATTTTGCTTGTTTTAAGCAAAAACTCACTTAATTTTTATTTATTTCTCCGGAAAACAAGACTTAATATCTTCTGTAATTTCACTCATCTAGTAAATGCATCTTGATTTAAGAAATGCTTGATATTTGAACTGGAAACAAGACAAAAATACTGAGTTAGAAAAGCATTTTTTGCAGTGTTTACAGCAGGGGTCTCAAACTCAACTCAACTGGGGGCCGCTGGAGGTAGAGTCTGGGTCAGGCTGGGCCGCATCAAGTATTCCACAAAAAATAGTATTCAAGTATTATAAAAAAGGAGCACAACTGATCCAATCTTCTCAATCTTTATTATTAACGATAATAATCGTCTCAATCTTCTGAACTGTTCCTCTGAATTTGAACATTCCTTTCTGTACATGACTGGTTCTTCATGAGCTGCCTTCTGACAGTTGAAGTTCATTTTTACAAACTTTCTTCGTCTTTTCCCTATAACACATATTTGTGATATTTATATTTGCTTATGTCCTTTTTATTTTCTTTATACAACACATTAATGATATTAATTTTTTTTTTTTTTTTTTTTTGGAAGGCACATTTCCTTTTATTATACTTAGAAAAACAATTATTGCTTTTGAAATACAAATATTTGCAGTCATGTCTGCCCATCTTATTGAATTCTTTCTACACATGTATGTGTCTCAAATTACTGACTTTGCACAAATCAAAGCAAACCTTCTTATCAACCTGCTGGACACATATTACAAGCTCAAAATGATTATTCTCACATTGTTTTAGAGCAGGGTTCTCCAACACGTCGCTCGCGAGCGGCCAGTAGCTCGTGGCCTGATTGGTGGTAGCTCGCCAAGGGGCCTGTGCACATATCACGCTCACATATTTTGCGCGCTCAAGTTCGTTATTTCAAATGTAGGCGGGCGGCAAGCGCGCTCATAATTGAAGCGACGCACGCAGTATGTTTGCACTTCGCGGTTGTCTATGGACAAGCCCACCGTAAGCTGTCACGAGACTATCTATGGTAGCCCATAAGGGATAAAAAAAATCCTTTTTTTAAAACGCGGCACACGCAACGACGGGCCGCACTAACATTAAACTTTAATGTCAAGTAGGGGGCCACAAAATATCACCGGCCCGCGGGCCGCGAGTTTGAGACCCCTGGTTTACAGACTGAATTGATTTACAGGCCACTTTTATAATATTGTGGCAGAGTATCATTATTGTTATTGTTATGCTTTGCTGATTGCTAGAACGGCTGTTTGTGTGACTTAACATGACATTATTAATAAGCATGTAAAAATGTAATTGTAATTTATAGCATGTAAAATTAAACTAACTTGCATAAGCATTGATTTCTATGGGAAGCTTGTTTCCGCACAGAATAAAACATTTTAAAAGATAATTCTGACATTATATCTCACAATTGCACCTTTATATCACACAATTCTGACTTTATATCACACAATTGCAACTTTATATTACACAATTCTGACTTTATATCTCGCAATTCTGACTTTATATCACACAATTCTGACTTTATATCACACAATTCTGACTTTAACCCGCAATGACATCATACATAAATAATTAACTCTCAAATGCAATTGTAAATGCATGAAGCTTTGAATCAAATGAATCAACAAAAATGATTCACCGTTTCAAAGTTTCTGTGCACTCAAAGACGTCTGCAGGTAAAAGTTGTGCAAATGCAAAAAGTAAAAAAAATAAATAAAAAAAACACTTGACATCAGATGAAAACACACACTCTTGTAGAATTAAAATCCCGCTGTAATTCACTTCCCTGTCCTGTGAATCTGATAATTACCCTCAAACGCCCCAAACCTAAGCGTGTGTGCTCCTACACACACTCGGGCCGTGTTAGATGACAGAGCGCTGACGAATGTAAAAACTGACCTACTTTAAGACACTGCTGCTAAACTGGGTCCTGTCTCCTCTGGGTCAATCTCCTGGACCGGTAACACACTCACTCTGCTTTACACACCATTAGATAGACGTGCAGATCATGCTATATTGGGTCCGTCTATTCGACGTCCAACCATGACCCAACTTGGACGTCATATTGACTTTCAACATTTGACCGTTGAACTGGGTAATTTTTTTGGACCTTTTTTTTTTTTTGTGTGTGTGTGTGTGTGTGTGTGTGTGTGTGTGTGTGTGTGTGTGTGTGTGTGTGTGTGTGTGTGTGTGTGTGTGTGTGTGTGTGTGTGTGTGTGTGTGTGTGTGTTAGACATGCATGACCTCTTCTGGATTTGGGACCTCTTTTTATTTGGATGAAAGACTTTTATTGGACTTGGACTTTTAAAAAATCTATTTAGCCCAAACTTTTGAGCGTGTATGAATGAGGCCTGAAACTGATCAGAGAATATCAGGTGCTTTTGCTCCTGCTTGCGCTTTCATTGGTCACATGGGAGAAGAAGAAAAAAAAAATCAGATTTGGGTCAATTGAAGCATGTAATGTAAATGTGTGAAGCTGATCTCCATCTGTGGAACATTCCTGACATGCAGTTCACTTCTCCAACCCGTTTAGGATAGTTTGGTCTGGTGAAGCGTCAGGCACGGGCCATAAAGCTGCTGTCTGACCCTTCAGACCCCTCTCTCTCTCTCTCTCTCTCTTGCTCATCCTCAGTGTCTCTCGCCCTTCAGACCCCCCCCCCCCCCTCTCTCTCTCTCTCTCTCTCTCTCTCTCACTCTCTCTCTCTCCTCTCTCTCTCTCTCTCATCTTCTGCTCATCCTCAGTGTCTCTCGCCCTTCAGACCCCCCCCCCCCCTCCTCTCTCTCTCTCTCTCTCTCTCTCTCTCTCTCTCTCTCTCTCTCTCTCTCTCTGTCTGTCTCTCACACTCACTCTCTCCTCACTCCTCACTCACTCACTCACTCACTCCACCTCACTCCACCCTCACTCTCTCTCTCTCTCTCTCTCTTCTCTCTCTCTCACCCTTCTGCACATCCTCGGTGTCCCTCGCCCTTCAGACCCCTCTCTCTCTCTCTCTTCTGCTCATCCTCGGTGTCCTCTCGCCCTTCAGACCTCTCTCTCTCTCTCTCTCTCTCTCTCTCTTCTCTCTCCCTTCTGTCATCCTCGGTGTCTCTCGCCCTTCTACCTCCTCTCTCTCTCTCTCTCTCTCTCTCTCTCTCTCTTCTGCTCATCCTCGGTGTCTCTCGCCCCTCAGCACAAGCACCAGCTCAGTTTATTTAAGTTCGGCTTGTCTGGTGGGAATCTCGGCCCACCACATTCATTTGCATGCGCATACTAAAAACACTGGCACAACCCGCACGAAAACAGGTCCAGGTCACTTCAAAATCAATTTTATATCACAATTTCAAGAAAATTAAGCCTATTTTGGTGATAATTAAAGTAACAATATGTAGTTTTTCAACCTTCATAATATATTTCCAAGACCCTTGTGATGGTACATCGACTTAAAATAAGTTAAATGACTCGTCTGCATCGCCTGACGGGGTCTGTGTCGCTTTTACTGGCACTATGTAACTTCAGGTTTCGGGTAGGAACCCAACCACAAAAAGAACTACATAATTCGACTGCTTTACGTCAAGCGCTACAATAGTCATTATTTCGTTTTTCTTCGTTTCTGATGTCGCAATACATCATCCTTTCATGAAATATGTAACATACTCTACCTTGTCTGTGGACAGCGTTCATTCTAAAGCCGGTGCTGGGTAAACACGAGCGTGCGTTGCGACGGTAGGCGAAATTATTTACGACAGCGGCAATGGACAATTTCGTTTCCAACCAGTAGGCGACCGAAGAGGAAAAGTTACTTGGTGTTACTTTAAGCTAATTTCACTAATATTACCATAATGCATCTGGATGTTGTATTCTTTTTTTTTAATAGTTTGCATATATTTTTTACATACATATATTTTTTGTGCGTTTATTGTGTTTTCATTTTATATTAAAAAAAATTGTATTAGGTTGCTTTTAAACATTTCTAGGTCACGTTTAACGTTAATTTTGAATATAATTTTGTTTAAATATTTTTTGAATAATATTGTTCACATTTTCAGGAGGATTAACCCTAATTTTAGGACCATTAAGACTTTTTGTGACAATATTTTTATGGAAAAAAATTATTATATTATATTATTTATATTTTCAGGAAAATTAAGTCTATTTTTAGGACCATTAAGGTTTTTTTTTATTTTAAAGGACAATATTTTTACATTTTATTTGTGCATTATTTACATATATAACAATATATATCAATCAGAACAGATTTTCCCAGCGTTTTCCTCCAGATTTGCGCAGCGGCTTTGACAGCATCTGTGTGTCAGTGTGTGAGATGAAAACGAGCCGTCGGAAACATTCCTGATTCCAGCTGTGAAACACACGGGATGGACAGATGTGTCTCTCTCTCTCCATTTCCAGTGAGTTGTTCTCTCTCTCATGAGTGAGGGCAGATGGCGAGACACATGCGGGACACATTCAGATTATTTTCCTTCATGTTGCTTGAGCGTGAAACGAAACGCTTTGACGCTTTACAGATGAAGGCGCGTTACAGACACACTGACCAACATTAATCAAATGCAGGTTATTTTTAGTAAAACAGAAGCTTTCCTCTCCTTTCTATATCAGTGTCAGTGTTTCTGATCTCCTGAAACGCCTCCATTGTAGTCTTGAGTTTCTTCACGTCACAATATTCCTCATTATAATAATTAATACGCAGAATAAAGGGGCGGGGCCTGGGTGAGTCAGTTAGTAGTGTGTTAAACTGGCGGTTATGGAAAGGGGCGGGACATTTCCCAAACACACTCGAAGCGCTCGACCAATCACAACACACTGATCCAGCCAACCAATCAGAGCACAGTGTGCTTTTCAGAAGGAGGGGCTTCATAGAGACAGGAAGTAAACAGAGCGTTACTGACAGACTGGGAAGAGAGGAGCCGCAACAATGGAGAATATGAGGAAAATAATCAACATTCAAGCAGGAAAACCTGTTCTAGTAGCATAATATGTCATCTTTAATAATCTAAAGAACCTTTTTCTGCTATAAAGAAATGTTTGTGCAAGTTCTAATGGATGCACAAACTAAATGCCAATAACAAACCTTTATTTCTAAGCGTGTAAGACAGTTCTGAGATGCTTCTCAGTCTGGTTTTGAAGGAAAGTATAAAACACATTTCTTCACACACCATAGCTTCTAAAACAGATTATTTTTAGTCTCTTAGAGGTCAGAGGAGGTCAGTGCAGGGAGGTTATGATAACAACATGACACACACACACACACACACACACACACACACACACACACACACACACACACACACACACACACACACACACACACACACACAGGGCTTCATATTTCATCTGAATATCGGCTGTTTGTGAAGAACAGACTCTAAAATTCCCCTTCCAAAATAGGGCTTTAAAAACTGAATATGTTTGACAAGACATTGCGATCCGACGGCCAAACATCACAGCAGAAGACAAACATAAGTCTTAGATATGCTGTGGATGTTGGATGTGGAAACCGGTGATGTGTTATAAGGCTAAATATAGCGTTCGTTCACTTGTGTCATTGTCTGCTCTTTCTCTGTTCAAGGAAGATATGCCAGAGTTCTTGTTTTGCTTTATAGAGACACTGTTTTAAAGTATTAGCGATGTAAAATGTAAAGTAGGGCAGGGCTATTACAATTCATTAATACGGCACAGTAAATAAACATTTTTGTATAACACATTTGTGTATGTGTGTATTTATATATGCACTTTTGTATGATACTATGCGACATGAATGAGACGGTTTACAGTTTTTCTCAATTGTTTACACACATTTTCTGAAAGAATGCCTCATATTCTCAGAACTCTACACACAAATCAAAAAACACACACACAATTGGCAAAACCCCTCAATTCTCCTGCAAAAGGAAACTTTACATTCAAAACAATGTTATTTCTTCTCAAAATGGTATTTTGTTTTCAAATGACACACACAAACCATCATATGAATAGACATTTATAAGAAGCAGTTGAACACTGATGTGCTCAATGTAAAACACTGTTATGAATGGAAAACACTTCTTCTCCATTCATCATAATGACTCAGGCCTTTTTTGTTCAGTGTTACACTTACTACAGACAGTACATACATAAGTGTGTTGTAAAATATTTGAGAATATTGTTTTTATACCCAGAACACACAAATACACGGCAACAAATATATTTTATTTTTCCCACAAAAACAATGGGAGATAGATCGCACATTTCGTACATCCCAACCAACACAAAATTGCACATACACTGGTCTACATACAAAACAACAGAAAAATGTACTGTATGCAGTTACAGTAAAAAAACTAGGGATGCACCGAAATGAAAATTCTTGGCCGAAACCGAAAACCGAAAAAGAGGAAACCAAGGCCGAAAACCGAAAACCGAAACACCGAAAGAAATTATGCCAATTATTAGTAGGCCTACCATTGCATTTATGGCTATGACTGTGTACTAACTTTACTAAAATCAAGGCATTGAAATTGCATAAATTAATATTAAAGTTTCAAAGAATAAATCAATTACAAAGTATCCAAATATTTATTTAGCAAATTGCAAAAATGCACAGTATAAAATAAAATTCAAACTAAAATGGTAACTTGACCCCACTCATGTGTACATTAAATAATAATGTACAGGCCTACTGGCCTGCAGAAAGGTTTGAAAATTAAATGTTCTCTCAAAGTGCATTTAGGTTCGCCACACGTTGATTTTTCTATTTTTTTTTTTACTAAGCCTATTTAAAATCGTATTTGATTGCAGAGCGCTGTAGCGCTCTCTCTCTCTCTCTCTCTCTCTCTCTCTCTCTCTCTCTCTCTCTGTGTACCTCTCGCGCGCTCTCTCTCTCTCTCTCTCTCTCTCTCTCTCTCTCTGTACCTCTCTCTCTCGCTCTCTGTACCTCTCGAACACGCGCTCTCTCTCTCTCGCGCACTCTCTCTCTCCGTACCTCTTGCGCGCGCGCTCTCTCTCTCTCTGTCTCTCTCGCTCTCTGTACGTCTCGCACACGCGCTCTCTCTCTCTCGCGCGCGCGCTCTCTCTCTCTCTCTGGGCCATGTTCCTCTCATATGTAGCGATCGGAATGTTTGGATTTCAGGTGATAAATTAAACCCGACGTCATCACAACATTTCGGCCCTTCTGTTTCGGTAATAAAAGTCTTTCGGCCGAAAACCGAAAATGCTCTTTTGGGCCATTTTCGGCCGAAAATTTTCGGTGGCCGAAAATTCGGTGCATCCCTAAAAAAAACCTTAAAATACAGTTTTTCTCGATTGTTTACACACAATTTCTGGTACTTGAGACACAATGACCACAACATGTAACTCATTCACCAACCCCCTGAACCAATTCTGCTGAACTACAAGCACAATTCCTGCTTTACACTCAAATTGCAGTTCTAAAACACACGTTTTTCAAAACACTACACACAATTCTCTGCATTTGGCACAATTTTCATGCACAAAATCTCTTGTTTTCACAAGGAACACACTGCCATTCAGATCTGCACACTGACTCGTCACATGGGCAAACACATGTCACACAGTTTTACAATTAGCAATCAGAGCTTTAGCATAAAAGACCGAAGCGGAAGAGAAGATGCAGCATAGTTATTTATTTTTATTTTTTTACTGTAACTGCATACAGTATATTTTCCTGTTGTTTTGTATGTAGACCAGTGTATGTGCAACTTTGTGTTGGTTGGGATGTACGAAATGTGCGATCTATCTCCCATTGTTTTTGTGGGAAAAATAAAATATATTTGTTGCCGTATATTTGTGTGTTCTGGGTAGAAAACAATTTTCTCAAATATTTTACAACACACTTATGTATGTACTGTCTGTAGTAAGTGTAACACTGGACAAAAAAGGTCTGAGTCATTATGGTGAATGTAGAAGAAGTGTTTTCCATTCATCACAGTGTTTTACATTGAGCACATCAGTGTTCAACTGCTTCTTATAAATGTCATATGATGGTTTGTGTGTGTCATTTGAAAACAATATACCATTTTGAGAAGAAATAACATTGTTTTGAATGTAAAGTTTCCTTTTGCAGGAGAATTGAGGGGTTTTGCCCATTGTGTGTGTGTTTTTTTGATTTGTGTGTAGAGTTCTGAGAATATGAGGCATTCTTTCAGAAAATGTGTGTAAACAATTGAGAAAAACTGTAAATAACTATGCTGCATCTTCTCTTCTGCTTCGGTCTTTTATGCTAAAGCTCTGATTGCTAATTGTAAAACTGTGTGACATGTGTTTGCCCATGTGACGAGTCAGTGTGCAGATCTGAATGGCAGTGTGTTCCTTGTGAAAACAAGAGATTTTGTGCATGAAAATTGTGCCAAATGCAGAGAATTGTGTGTAGTGTTTTGAAAAACGTGTGTTTTAGAACTGCAATTTGAGTGTAAAGCAGGAATTGTGCTTGTAGTTTAGCAGAATTGGTTCAGGGGGTTGGTGAATGAGTTACATGTTGTGGTCATTGTGTCTCTAGTACCGAAAATTGTGTGTAAACAATCGAGAAAAACTGTAAATGAAGCATAATTCTACAAATTTCACCCACATGAATTATGTCAATAAGATGTTCATCCACATAGAAAAGACAACTTGATGGATAAAAATAACACACCTTTTTACTGAATAATTCATACAAGTGCTTTAACTTAAACTTTAACACAATTCTGCTTTTAAACCTTTACAGTTTTTTTTATTCGCTTTGGTACTATTTTCACAAGTAAGGTGTACATTTTCAAAACTCTCAGTGCTAATATCAAAACCGATCATCAATTCATCATTGTGTTAGTACAATTCACAAAATCACAAAGTATCCTTTTCACAACACAAAATAAGTATTTCATCTATGTTTCATTCACAGTAACTGCCTTTCATAAAGCTCTTACTATCAAACTTTTGATTTGCATCTCTTTTTGTTCAGTTTAACACATTTGTCTGTTATTTAATCCAACTGATCTTAATGGTTAATCAATGAATCATTTGGTACACCTATAGATTTCTATACAAATGAAACTCGAAAAATTAGAATATCGTGCAAAAGTTAATGTATTTCAGTAATTCAAATTAAAAGATGATACTAATACATTTAGTATGGAACTATATACACATGCATGATTATACTTTTCAGAGGGCCGTTGAGTGTAGTTGAGTGTAGTTGAGTGTTGTTGAGTGTAGTTGAGTGTTGTTGAGTGTAGTTGAGTGTAGTTGAGTGTTGTTGAGTGTAGTTGAGTGTTGCTGAGTGTAGTTGAGTGTAGTTGAGTGTAGTTGAGTGTAGTTGAGTGTAGTTGAGTGTAGTTGAGTGTAGTTGAGTGTTGTTGAGTGTAGTTGAGTGTAGTTGAGTGTAGTTGAGTGTTGCTGAGTATTGTTGAGTGTAGTTGAGTGTAGTTGAGTGTAGTTGAGTGTAGTTGAGTGTAGTTGAGTGTAGTTGAGTGTTGCTGAGTGTAGTTGAGTGTAGTTGAGTGTAGTTGAGTGTAGTTCAGTGTTGCTGAGTGTAGTTGAGTGTTGTTGAGTGTAGTTGAGTGTAGTTGAGTGTAGTTGAGTGTAGTTGAGTGTTGCTGAGTGTAGTTGAGTGTAGTTGAGTGTAGTTGAGTGTTGCTGAGTATTGTTGAGTGTAGTTGAGTGTTGTTGAGTGTAGTTGAGTGTTGCTGAGTATTGTTGAGTGTAGTTGAGTGTAGTTGAGTGTTGGTTTGAGGTGTGATTGTTGAGTGTTGTTGCTGAGTGTTGTTGAGTGTAGTTGAGTGTTGCTGAGTGTTGGTTGTAGTATTGTTAGTTAGTTGAGTGTTGTTGAGTGTAGTTGAGGTGTTGGTGTTGTGAGTTATGTTGAGTGTAGTTGAGTGTATGTTGAGTGTAGTGGTGTAGTTGATGTAGTTGAGTGTTGTTGAGTGTAGTTGAGTGTTGTTGAGTGGGGTAGTTGAGTGTTGTTGATGTGTAGTTGAGTGTAGTTGAGTGTAGTTGAGTGTAGTTGAGTGTTGTTGAGTGTAGTTGAGTGTGTTGAGTGTTGTTGAGTGTAGTTGAGTGTGTTGTGAGTTTATGTTTGAGTGTAGTTGAGTGTAGTTGAGTGTAGTTGGTGTAGTGAGTGTTGTTGAGTGTAGTTAGTGTGTTGTGTTGTGAGTGTAGTTGAGTGTAGTTGAGTGTTGTTGAGTGTAGTTGAGTGTTGTTGAGTGTAGTTGAGTGTAGTTGAGTGTAGTTTGAGTGGTAGTTGAGTGTTTAGTTTGAGTGTATTGATGTTGTTGAGTGTAGTTGAGTGTTGTTGAGTGTAGTTGAGTGTTGTGAGTGTTGTTGATGTGTAGTTGAGTGTAGTTGAGTGTAGTTGAGTGTTGTGTTGTTGAGTGTAGTTGAGTGTGTTGAGTGTAGTTGAGTGTAGTTGAGTGTTGTGAGTGTAGTTGAGTGTTGTTGAGTGTAGTTGAGTGTAGTTGAGTGTTGTTGAGTGTTGTTGAGTGTAGTTGAGTGTTGAGTGTAGTTGAGTGTTGTTGAGTGTTGTTGAGTGTAGTTGAGTGTTGCTGAGTTTTGTTGAGTGTAGTTGAGTGTGTTGTTGAGTGTAGTTTGGTATTGGTTTGAGTAGTTGTTGAGTGTAGTTGAGTGTTGTTGAGTGTGTTGAGTGTAGTTGAGTGTTGTTAGTGTTGTATGTAGTTAGTGTGTTGTAGTGTGGTATGTTGTGAGTTGTTGGTGTTTTGAGTGTAGTTTGAGTGTGTTGAGTGTAGTTAGTGTGTGTTGAGTGTAGTTGATGTGTTGAGTGTTTGAGTGTAGTTGAGTGTTGTTGAGTGTAGTTGAGGTTGTAGTTGAGTGTAGTTGTGTAGTGTAGTTGTGGTTGTTGAGTGTAGTTGAGTGTGTTGAGTGTAGTTGAGTGTAGTTGAGTGTTGTTGAGTGTAGTTGAGTGTTGTTGAGTGTAGTTGAGTGTATTGAGTGTATGGTGTAGTTGAGTGTTTGAGTGTGTTGTTGAGTGTAGTTAGTGAGTTGTGTAGTTGAGTGTTGTGAGGTAGTTGAGTGTGTTGGTGTGTTGAGTGTTTGATGTTGGTTGAGTGTAGTTGAGTGTTGTGGTGAGTTTAGATTGAGTGTAGTTGAGTGTTTGATGTGTTGAGTGTTTGAGTGTGTTATTGTTGAGTGTTGTGAGTTGTGAGTGTAGTTGAGTGTTTTGAGGTGTTGAGTGTTTGTTGAGTGTATTGAGTGTAGTTGAGTTGTTGGTGATATGTTGAGTGTGTGAGTTTGTTGAGTGTAGTGTAGTTGAGTTTGGAGTTGTTGAGTGTAGTTGAGTGTAGTTGAGTGTGTTGAGTGATTGAGTGTCTATGTTGGTGAGTTGTTAGTTGGAGTGTGTATTGAGTTAGTTAGTGTTGCTGAGTTTGTTAGTGTATTGAGTGTTGTTGAGTGTTGCTGAGTTTGTTGAGTGTAGTTGAGTGTGTTGAGTGTTGTGATGTAGTTGAGGTGTTGGTGTAGTTGAGTGTGTTGAGTGTAGTTAGTGTTGCTGATGTAGTTGAGTGTAGTTGAGGTGTGGTAGTTAGATGTTGTTGTGAGTGTAGTTGATGTGTTTGTTTGAGTTAGTTGAGTGTGTTGAGTGTGTTTCTGAGTGTGTTGAGTGTTTATGTTTTGAGTGTAGTTGAGTGTTGCTGAGTTGTTGTTGAGTGTAGTTGAGTGTTGTGTTGTGAGTGTATTGATGTGTTGAGTGTATTGATCTGTATGTTGAGTGTAGTTTGAGTGAGTTGAGTTGGTGTTGTTGAGTGTAGTTGAGTGTAGTTTCTGAGTTTGTTTAGTGTGTTGTTGAGTGTTGAGTAGTGAGTGTAGTTTGTTAGTTTGAGTGTTGTTGAGTGTAGTTTGATGTAGTTTGTGTTAGTGTTGGTTTGAGTGTAGTTGAGTGTAGTTGAGTGTTGTGGTGTTTGGTTATTGAGTGTATGTTTGAGTAGTGTGTTGAGTGTTGTTGAGTGATTGTTTGAGTGTAGTTGAGTGTAGTGTTGAGTTTTGTTGAGTGTAGTTGAGTGTTGCTGAGTGTTGTTGAGTGTAGTTGAGTGTGTTAGTGTAGTTAGTGTTTGAGTGTAGTTGAGTGTTGTTGGTGTAGTTGAGTGTTGTGAGTTTGTTGAGTGTAGTTGAGTGTAGTTTGAGTGTTGTTGAGTGTAGTTGAGTGTAGTTGAGTGTTGTTGAGTGTAGTTTAGTGTGTTGAATTGTTGAGTGTAGTTGAGTGTAGTGAGTGTAGTTGAGTGTAGTTGATGTTAGTTGTTGAGTGTAGTTGAGTGTTGTTGAGTGTAGTTGAGTGTAGTTGATGTGGTTGATGTATTGAGTGTAGTTGAGTGTAGATTTATGTGTTGAAATGTAGTTGAGTGTAGTGAGTGTAGTTGTCAGTGTAGTGAGTGTAGATTGAGTGTGTAGTTTGAGTGTAGTTAGTGAGAGTGTGATTGATGTAGATGAGTGTAGTTGAGTGTGTTGTTGAGTGTAGTTTGAGTGTAGTTAGTGATGATGTAGATGAGTGTTGTTGATGTAGTTGAGTGTAGAGTGTAATGATGAGTGTAGATGAGTGTAGTTGAGTGTAGTTGAGTGTAGTTGAGTGTAGTTGGGGTGTAGTTGAAGGTGTTAGTTTTAGCAAGTGTAGAGCGTTTGTTTGAGTGTAGTTAGTGTAGATGATTGTAGTTGAGTTGTTTATTGTTGTGAGTGTAGTTGAGTGTAGATGAGTGTAATGATGTAGATGAGTGTAGATGAGTGTAGTTGAGTGTAGTTTAGCAATATTGAGCGTTGTTGAGTGTAGTTCAGTGTAGATGAGTGTAGATGAGTGTAGTTGAGTGTAGTTGAGTGTAGATGAGTGTAGTTGAGTGTAGTTGAGTTTAGTGTAGTTGAGTGTAGTTTAGCAATGTTGAGCGTTGTTGAGTTTAGTTGAGTTTAGTTGAGTGTAGATGAGTAGATGAGTGTAGATGAGTGTAGTTCAGTGTTGTTGAGTGTAGATGAGTGTGGTTGAGTGTGGTTGAGTGTTGTTGAGTGTAGATGAGTGTTGTCGAGTGTAGATGAGTGTTGTTGAGTGTTGATGAGTGTAACACTGAACTACATAAACTACTCAACTACATACAATTTCAACAAACTAAAACCTCAACTAACATCGTACACTGAACTACACTCAACAACTACACTCAACAACTACACTCAACAACACTCAACCACACTCAACAACAACACTCAACAACAACTCAACCACACTCAACAACACACTCAACAACACTCAACATACACTCAACAACACTCAACCACACTCAACTACACTCAACTAACACTCAACCACACTCAACAACACTCAACAACACTCAACTACATCAACAACACTGTAGATCAGTGTTGTTGAGTGTAGTTCACAGGTTTCAGAGCGCTGTATCAGGTGTGTTGTGTGTGTGTGTGTGTGTGTGTGTGTGTGTGTGTGTGTGTGTGTGTGTGTGTGTGTGTGTGTGTGTGTGTGTGTGTGTCTGTGAGGTGAGTGTGTTTCTGAAGTCTTTCCATTGGATTTTTCGAGGGGAAAGCCCCTGCCCTCATGAGGCATGTCATTCCCCAGAAAATTACAGCAATTACTTCTCCATAACAGCACTGAAACACTGTATACATTGAGGATAACAGTTTCCATGTGAAATACACTACCGCTCATGCATGTATTTATGCATAATGTGTAAAGTAAGAAATAAGATTGTTAAAACGTCACCATAAACAGTCGGCTTACATGATTCCTCAGATCCAGACGTTTAGTCTCCGGATGAAAATGTGTTCGGATCCTATGGAAGCTTGTTTTCACCACAGAATAAAACATTTTAAAAGGTAATTGCAACTTTTTATCTCAAAATTGCATGTTATAAAGTTATAATTGCGAGATATAAAGTCACAATTGTAAGAAATATAAACTTTTTTTTCTCAGTTTTCTCTCAGAATTGCATGTTTACACCCGCATTTCTGATTTTATAGCACGCAATTATGAGAAATAAACTCTTTATAATGCAACTTTATATCACGCAATTCTGACTTTATTTCTCCCAATTGCCTGTTACATTTTTTATTTTTTATTCTGTGGTGGAAACAAGCTTCCATAGGATACGGCAACCATAAATGTTTAACTTTTTAACATATTAATTATTTTCACTCCCTCCACAATAATAGAATCACGTCGCGTCCCTCATAATTAAATATATTCTGTTTCACCTCAAACGGATGCTTTTTGAGTTTGTAACCTGATCTATTCCTGTTTAAAGTCAGACGCTATGATTGAATAGTTTTTAGGCCGTGTTTTATATAACTACACACACACTGTGCAACATTATAAAGAATGTCAAATGGCAGTAAGTTCATGTTGCAATTTTTTTTTAAATCCATCCGCGCTGCATTATGGGATTGATCCGTTATAAACACCCGCTGACACACTGATGGCATTTTCTTGTCATTTCTTGCCCCCCCCCCCACCCCCACCCCCCCACCCCCCGGTAAAATATGAAGGGTTTAATATTTAATATTATCATCTCGTTGGGTTCACCTGATTACGCTGAAGCGCAGTGAAACTCAGAGGAAATGGAAGAGAAGATTGGTTTGGACCAGGGCTTGTGTTCATATGCTGAAAAGATGTGAGTGAGGGTTTTACAGATTGCAACATGAACACTGATACTTTGATCATGAGAGTGTTGTGACACTTCTGATAGGTGCTTTCCATATGATGAACAGATGCAGAGTGGTAGGGTGTGTAAATGCAAAGTGCTGCTGTATGTTGATTTTTGTGTGTGTGTGTGTGTGTGTGTGTGTGATGAGAGGAGTTGTGTGTGTTGTTGGTGTGTGAGGAAGTGTGTGTGTGTGTGGTGTGTGTGTGTGTGTGTGTGTGTGTGTGTGTGTGTGTGTGTGTGTGAGTGTGTGAGTGTGAGTGTGTGAGTGTGAGTGTGAGTGTGGTGTGTGTGTGTGTGTGTGTGTGTGTGTGTGTGTGTGTGTGTGTGTGTGTGTGTGTGTGTGTGTGTGTGTGTGTGTGTGTGTGTGTGTGTGTGTGTGTGTGTGTGTGTGTGTGTGTGTGTGACGTGTTTCAGCACCACAAACACAAGCCTGCATTCACCGGCCGTGGAAAGGAGGGAAGCAGTTTGTCAAGCTGTGTGTTCCCGTCCATGACAGTACTGGTGTCTCGAGTCTCGTCGTCACACTCTCGGGTTACGCTGAAAACTCCCAGGATGCAACAGGAGAACGGCCTCCGTCAGGGTTTGGCTGCGAGAGTCTCTCAATCTGGGGAAAAAACAGAGGTTTCAGCAGACTCTTTTTGAACGATAAATCAAAAACAATAAAACATATTTATGTTACACATACATATAAAACACAGACTATACGCCCCATTGGAACAGCCCATTTTACCCATCATGCAACACTAAGACTGAATGCTTTATGCAAGAATGTGTCCGAGTCATTGAGCATCTGCCGACAACGAGTCCCGATCCGATACTTTAAAGTTATTAAAATTAATTAATTGTATACAGGGATGAGCAGAGAGTTTATCAGAGGCTTATATTTTTATTTTAGTTTGATTATGACTTTATTAATATGTTAAATTAGCTTTTCTTTTTTACACACACACACACACACACACTCACTCACGTGCACACACACACTCTCACACACACACTTACACGTACACACACACACGGTCTTACACACACGTGCTTACACAGACACACATGCTCACACACACACATACTCACACACACACATGCTCAAACACACACACACACGCACTACAGTTTTCGTTTTCATGTAATTTTATTCGTTTTTTTATTTTAAATATTTCTATTTAGTTTTCATTTATTTGTATTTCAGTTTTAATGTTAGTTTGTATTTATTTCCAGTTAATAATTTCAGTTCTTCAACTCAAACTAAAAGAAACTTAGAAATGTTGCCTTGTCGTTCTTCAAATAATATTTACATTTTATTTGATTTCGGCTTTATTTAAAAATTACCAGAAATGTTTTTAATAGTTTGTGTTTGACTGGGTCATTTTGAATGAGTAATTCTTTAAATAAACTCTGAATTCTGTTATCAGGATTAAAATTAATCTGTCCTCTAAAATCATTTTAAAAAGTCTCAAACTATACTATAAATATACTTTTGTATATTCTACACAGAAATGGCCAGTGAGCTGAAGCAGAGTCATGTTCAGGTCAACAACAAGGAACTAACTCGAGGGCCAATTATGCTGTAAAACATAGAAATATCAGTTATCATCTCATCTGTTCAGTTATTGCCTGCAAGCATCAGTTTATGAGCATGAAATGTGATTAGTGTTTGTTTTTATTTTTGGGGGCTATAAATCTTTTTATAGCGACGACGAAACGCTGGCAGTGCAACTTTAAAACATTAAAACAAGCCTTCCTCCTGTCTATGGGAATCAAAGAGCATATATATATATATATATATATATATATATATATATATATATATATATATATATATATATATATATATATATAATATTATATATATTTTTTTTTTGCTTGCTGACGTTCCTCGGGTTCATCGTGTGGTCGCCCCTGGCAACACATCCCAGAATTCCCCTGCTGTCAAACCTGAAAGGAAAGGCCTTCTTAAATTCTCCCAAGTTTTTTTCCCTCTCTTAATGGATCAAAACTCCATTAGTGGAAAGATCTGTTGGACCTTTAGAGGAAAAGGGGTCAATTTGAACTCAATGAACATATAAAAGCATGTGTATTGGGTTCCTTCACCACCCAGACCCTCGTCTTCTGATAATACCGGCTTTATTTGAGCGAGCGAGGAGCGGTTTTCCCGATGCCAGTCTTGCAGAGTTCACGGGAATCGGGAACGTCTGTCCGTTCTGGATGTAAAAAGCATTATGAAAAGCCCTACTGTGAGCTCAGAGGATGATTATCAATGCTTTTTGTTGTTATCCATTCAAGAATTTTTTTCTTTTTCTAGAATTCCTGGTGAAAAACTACATCACCCATAATTCCACACAAAAATCTCCACTCTCTGTGAGAGAATGAGAAAGTGTGTGTGTGTGTGTGTGTGTGTGTGTGTGTGTGTGTGTGTGTGTGTGTGTGTGTGTGTGTGTGTGTGAGAGAGAGAGAGTGAGAGTGTGTGTGTGTTTGTGAGTGAGTGAGTGATTGATTAAGTGAGTGAGAGTGTGAGTGATTGATTAAGTGAGAGTGAGAGAGAGTGAGTGAGAGAGAGTGAGGAGAGTGAGTGAGTGAGTGAGTGAGAGTGAGTGAGAGTGAGTGAGTGTGTGAGAGTGAGTGATTAAGTGAGATTAGTGATTTAAATGAGAGTGAGTGAGCGTGAGTGAGAGTGAGTGAGAGAGAGTGATGTGAGTGAGTGAGTGAGAGTGAGTGAGAGTGAGTGATTAAGTGAGAGTGATGTGGTGAGATGTGAGTGATTAAGTGAGAGTGAGTGAGTGAGAGTGAGTGAGTGAGAGTGAGTGAGAGAGAGTGAGTGAGTGAGAGAGATGTGAGTGATTTAAGTGAGAGTGAGTGAGTGAGAGTGAGTGATTAAGTGAGAGTGAGTGAGTGAGAGTGAGTGAGTGAGAGTGATTAAGTGAGAGTGAGTGAGAGTGAGAGAGTGATCGAGCTGAGTGAGAGTGAATGAGAGTGAGTGAGTGATTAAGTGAGAGTAAGTGAGTGAGTGATTGATTAAGTGAGAGTGTGAGAGAGTGAGTGAGAGTGAGTGAGGTGAGTGAGTGAGAGTGAGTGATTAAGTGAGAGTGAGTGAGAGTGAGAGTGAGAGTGAGTGAGAGGAGTGAGTGAGTGAGTGAAGTGAGTGAGAGGAGTGAGGAGTGAGAGTGAGTGAGTGGTAGAGTGAGTGATTAGTGAGAGTGAGTGAGTGAGAGTGAGTGAGTGAGAGTGAGTGAGAGTGAGTGATTAAGTGAGAGTGAGTGAGAGTGAGAGAGAGTGAGTCGAGGAGTGAGAGTGAATGAGAGTGAGTGAGTGAGTGATTAAGTGAGAGTAAGTGAGTGAGTGATTGATTAAGTGAGAGTGTGAGAGAGTGAGTGAGAGTGAGTGAGCGTGAGTGAGTGAGAGTGAGTGATTAAGTGAGAGTGAGTGAGAGTGAGTGAGAGAGTGAGAGAGAGAGAGTGAGTGAGTGAGAGTGAGTGAGTGAGTGAGTGAGTGAGTGAGAGGAGTGAGTGAGAGTGAGTGAGTGAGAGTGAGTGATTAAGTGAGTGAGTGAGTGAGTGAGAGTGAGAGTGAGTGAGTGAGAGTGAGTGATTAAGTGAGAGTGAGTGAGTGAGTGACAAAACTGTGTTATATTCTGGGAGAAAAAGAAGAGTGTGTTCACCTGGCAGCGCAGTATGTGTCTTCCTGCCATCACATGAGGGAGAAGGGCTGAACCCTCTTTCACTTACACTGCTCTCTGTACATTTTTTTGTTATCATAAATATTTTTTTTTATTTTTTTTTTATTGAGATATATTTATGTATAAAATGGAAATGTTTTTATTATATGTGTTATTGTACACTTTTATTTATCTTATTACATGTTTGTTTATGTCTATTGCTTTGGCAATATTGTGCTTTTCTACACATTCATGCCAATAAAGCTCATTTGAATTGAATTGATTGAGTGAGAGTGAGTGATTAAGTGAGAGTGAGTGAGAGTGAGTGAGTGAGTGAGTGAGGATAGTGAGTGAGTGATTAAGTGAGAGTGAGTGAGTGAGAGTGAGTGAGAGTGAGTGATTAAGTGAGAGTGAGTGAGAGTGAGTGAGAGTGAGCGAGCGATGTGAGAGTGAATGAGAGTGAGTGAGTGAGTGAGTGATTAAGTGAGAGTAAGTGAGTGAGTGAGTGATTGATTAAGTGAGAGTGAGTGAGAGTGAGTGAGCGTGAGTGATTAAGTGAGAGTGAGTGAGAGTGAGTGAGAGTCAGTGATTGAGTGAGTGAGTGATTGATTAAGTGAGAGTGAGTGAGAGTGAGTGAGCGTGAGTGAGTGAGAGTGAGTGAGAGTGAGTGATTAAGTGAGAGTGAGTGAGTGAGAGTGAGTGAGAGTCAGTGATTGAGTGAGTGAGAGTGAGTGAGAGTGAGTGAGTGATTAAGTGAGTGAGTGAGTGAGTGAGTGAGGTGAGTGATTAAGTGAGAGTGATGAGGTGAGTGAGTGAGAGTGAGTGAGGTGAGTAAGTGAGGTGAGTGAGAGTGAGTGAGAGTAGTGATTGAGTGAGAGTGAGTGATTAGTGAGTGAGAGTGAGTGATTAGTGAGTGAGTGAGAGTGATTAAGTGAGTGAGTGAGAGTGAGTGAGGAGTGAGTGAGTGAGTGAGAGTGAGTGAGCGAGTGTGAGAGTGAGTGAGAGTGAGTGAGTGAGTGAGTGAGTGAGTGATTAAGTGAGGAGTAATGAGTGAGTGAGTGATTGAAGTTGAGTGAGAGTGAGTGAGGTAGAGTGAGTGAGAGTGATGGAGTGAGTGAGTGAGTGAGAGTGAGTGAGAGTGAGTGATTAAGTGAGAGTGAGTGAGAGTGAGTGTGAGTGATTGAGTGAGTGAGAGTGAGTGATTAAGTGAGTGAGTGAGTGAGTGAGAGTGAGTGAGTGAGTGAGTGAGTGAGAGTGAGTGAGTGAGAGTGAGTGAGTGAGAGTGAGTGTGAGTGAGAGTGATGTGAGTGAGAGTGAGTGATTAAGTGAGTGAGTGAGTGAGTGAGTGAGAGTGAGTGAGTAGAGTGAGTGAGTGAGAGTGAGTGAGAGAGTGAGAGTGAGTGAGAGAGTGAGTGAGGGTGAGTGAGAGTGAGTGAGTAAGAGTGAGTGAGTGAGAGTGAGTGAGAGAGTGAGAGTGAGTGGAGAGTGAGTGAGTGAGTGAGAGTGAGTGAGTAAGAGTGAGTGAGTGAGAGTGAGGTGAGTGAGTGAGAGTGAGTGAGAGTGAGTGAGTGAGTGAGAGTGAGTGAGTAAGAGTGATGTGAGCGAGTGAGTGAGTGAGTGATGGTGAGCGAGAGTGTATTCAGAACCATACTCAGATCACACACTCTCTGATACTCCAGCATGAAATGTTCTATTTAATGATTTTTTCTTCTTCTTTCCCATGTTGATTCTCTCTGTTGTCAGATCAGTGTGTGAGGCCAGTCATTCATGGCAGGTTTTCAGGGTTTCAGTAGCCGGCCTGCGTCTCAATAACATTATACTTTAAGTGTTTGCCTGGACCGAGTGTTGAAGCAGGACCGCAGTGGGAGGTTTTGACATGCTCTCTGCCTTTTACTGCAGATCCTGTGAAACTCTCCCTGTGTCCCGAATGTGGGAACCGGGAACTCAGAGTCCAATCCATCACACCGTGGGCCGAGCCGCTGCGTCAGCGCTTCTGGAGTGTGTGTGTGTGTGTGTGGAGAACAAGCGCACAAGTGTGTTTCCAGCCAGCGCAGAGGACATACGGCTGCACAATTATGACAGAAATCATAATTGAATGAATAAAATCTTTATTTCAAACAATTCAAATAGAAAATAATAAAATAAAAAAAGTCAGCAATACATACGTATGCAATATCCATTAATAAAATAAAAAACAAAATATATATATATTTTTTAAATGTAGCATTATAATGTTTGACAAATCATAATTGAATGAAATATTTATTTCGAACAATTAAATTAGAAAATAAGAAAATAAAATAAAAAAGTCAGCAATACGTACGTATGCAATATCCATTAATAAAATAAAAAACAAAATATATATATATTTTTTTTAAATGTAGCATTATAATGTTTGACAGAAATCATAATTGAATGAATGAAATATTTATTTCGAACAATTAAAATAGAAAATAATAAAATAAAAGTCAGCAATACGTACGTATGCAATATCCATTAATAAAATAAAAAACAAAACCAAGAATATATATATATATATTTTTTAATTGCAGCATTATAATGTTTGACAAAAATCCTAATTTAATAAATTAATGAATGAAATCTTTATTTCGAACAATTAAAATTGAAAATAATAAAATAAAAAAGACAAATACATATGCAATATCCATCAATAATATAAAAACAAAACCAAGAAAATATATATATATATATATATTATATATATATATATATATATATATTATATATATATATATATATATATATATTATATTATATATATATTTTTTTTTAAATGTAGCATTATAATGTTTGACAAAAATCATAATTGAATGAATGAAACCTTTATTTCGAACAATAAAAATAGAAAATAATGAAATAAAAAAGACAGCAATACGTATGCAATTTCCATCAATAAAATAAAAACCAAGATTTTTTTTTTAATGTAGCATTATGTTTGACAAAAATCATAATTGAATGAAATCTTTATTTCGAACAATTAAAATAGAAAAAAAAAAAAAAAAAAAAAAAAAAAAAGACAGCAATACATATCGTCCCCTTGGAATTATAAGGTTCTATCTGACATTTTTGTAAAAATTTAGTTATTCACATTCTTATTCTGTGACCACTTCTTTACATTATGTGATGTTATTTTTTAAGTTGTGTACATTTTGGAACTTTTTATTTAGAAAATAAAAAGGTTCTTTCTACACAGTCGAATGGAATGCAAAAACTTTCAAGCTCAATATCTCAAAACCAGTCAGAATGCAGATAAAACCTTATAATGCCAAGGGGATGATATGCAATATCCATCAATAAAATAAAAACAAAACCAAGAAAAAAAAAAAATATATATATATATATATATATATATATATATATATATATATATATATATATATATATATATATATATATATATATATATTTTTTTTTTTTTTTTAAGTAGCATAATAATGTATGACAAAAATCATAGTCGAGTAATTCACTTGGAATTGTAATTGCGATTATTAATTACGATTATCACAATGAATGATATTTTGAATAGCTTTACGCCATTGTATGAAGCGACTGCATGCCATAGTTATATCAAAATAAACAAGCTAAAAAAAAAACGCTCTTCCTGACGAACTTTTATTGCTTTTTTATAGCATGAAGCCTCAAATATCAAAAATATATATGTATTTATTTATTTATTTAAAGAAACCAAACCAAAGTAAAAATATGCATGGTATTATATATAATGTTATAAAAACTAAAACTTAAAACAATGTGGGAAAAAACTTACTGTAGAAAGAAAGAAAACACATCTTAAGCACAGAATAGTGTAGGGGGACTTTTTGTATGATTAATATATTGTGGCATCCGTAATTATACCAAAGTCCTTTTAGGCAAGTCCTGCCACTCGGCCGCCATCTTGGCAACGCCTCCGGGCAGCTATTTCTGAATAACAAGACCAGGCTCCTATCTAAATGAATGGGCAGAGAGTCAGAACTGCAGTTTCACTGGTCACCGGGACATAAAAACTGCATGTATAGAAACAGCAGTAACATATGATAAAAATCGCTGAAAAAGTTGGACGACTTTGCCCCAAAATAAGGTTTAAAACGCCTTTTCCCCACAGGTTATACTTTTACTGCGCATGCGCAAGAGTTCACACACCTAGATGTAAAGGTCTCTCTCTCTCTCCCTCTCTTCCGTATGGTGTGCGCGCTACACGGTTTGAAGCACACTCGCTCTAGATTCGGGGAGATTTTGACTAGTTTGCGGGCATCAGGGAGCCGCTATCAATATGCGGGAGACTTGCGATGTCTGATATTTACACAACGCACACATACAGTACATATCAAATCTGCCGCCTTTTCAAACAGTAACATATTCTCCGCAGTCGTAAACTTCAACGGTGCGCATGCGTCAGAGGAACCAGACGATAGGCTCAAATGTTTCCCGGCTTGACTGTTAAAAGCAGACGATTGGCTGTCAAGCGGGAGGGGCGGGACATGTGCATACAACCGCCATCTTTGGCGTTACAGGTTTTCCTATATAGTTCTTTTGAGGATTGAGGAAGTGACATGTCTCATATAAATTGTCTCTGATTATACTCACGATTCCAAAGTCGATTAATTGTGCATCTCTAATAGGATGCTTCAAGGGAACCTATTATGCCCTTTTTTTTAAAAGATGTAATGTAAGTCTCAGGTGTCCCTAGAACGTGTGTGTGATGTTTCAACTCAAAATAATATAAAATATTGTTTTAAATGCCCATTTTTGAGTGGAAGGGAAACGCTGTTTTCGTGCATGTACCTTTAAATGCAAATGAGCGTATGCCCCGCCCCCTAGCCAGAAGAGGGCGGAGCCTGGACAGTTTGTGCCTCAGATACTCAGCAAGAAAACTATTTTTTGGGGGGAATTTGACGATCATTTCTCTCTCGTTCACGTCACGTGACATTACAGTTCTTCATCATCACTGAAAGTTTATTATCTGCATGTGTTTAGTGTAAACTTCTGCTATGTGGTTTTCTGAGTGCACACACACAGAAAACTGAGTATTAAACTTTAAATTAAGTTCTCTTGCACGTCTTATTGTGCTTAAACTGTCAAATACACACAAGGTTATGTCAAAAACACCAAGTTCACATAAACAGTGGGTTATGTCTGTGAATGTAAACCGCAGGGAAATACATCACGTGTGTATATTAGATCTGTGTATTAAAGTGACCGCAGCGTAATATATAGAACCTACTGCGGTTTATGATGTTAATATGATCAAACAACAAACGAAAGACAGAAAATTACTCACTGCTCATGATCGAATAACTTTAGACGCTGTTTTGATGTTTCTTGAGAACTGGTTAATATACGATCACTGGGTGGCATCGATGAGAAAGCAGTTCCTTTAGTTGCTTTTATTTGATGGCTCAACATGTGGATGAAGGTGTGTGTGTGGTTACTATAAGAGAATAACAACACTGCCATCAGTTACAGGTATGACAAACAACAAACACACATCCCTGCATACAACAAGCCGGTTTACAAGAGCTAAACAACAGATCTAAATCCTCAAGTGACCAATTACAAGCAATATACAACATCAACATCCATATGCATACAACAAACAATATTATACATGGATATAAAAACTATCTGTACACATAATCATCCTACACAAACAACAATAAAAATGCAAAGTCAACTTACAGCTGATGCGCGCGCACATTCAAATGTGAAATGAAAAAGCATCCAACGCACTCAAGTTAGTTTTTAGACAAACATAAAAGCCTTTATTCTTTCATGGCTTAGATTTTAAAAACTGGTGACAAGCATCGGCATCGGTGTGGGTGTGTGTGTGTGTGTGTGAGACAAATAACAATCAGAGTTATTTTAAACAGCAATCAGTCACATGACGATCACCTGGTCACGCGCACGGCTAACAGAAGAGAGAAAGTTCAAATATTACAAAGAAAATTTATCTCACCAATAACATGACAAAACCAAGCAATATATATTTATAAAAAAAACTACAAATGCATTATCATAATTAAATAAATTGGTATCAAAATCAATAACACGTCACACACACACGCGCGCGCGCGCTTCAACAGCAGGGGTGTGACGTGACATGCGTGAATCGGCATTAATGAAATTAACATAATTAGGAAAGCTATTAGTATTATCATACTTGTGGTTGGAGCTTGTCTAGAAGAAAAGAAAGCAGAAAACAAAAATAGTATGGATGTGTGCCATGCTTTACTTATTCAATCTAGCCACATGACTTATGCATCAATATGATATCAGTGTATATATATAAAAAAATCAAATTTAAAACTAAAAATGCTAAAACTTTACTAATTTTTTAAAAAAAAATGATGTCTATATATACAGTATATACCTGATAAAATGACCGTAGGGCCCAGCGGACATTAGTTTGCTGCAGATAGAGCTATAAGGCCATCTAGTGGCAAGAGTTATGATCATGTTATTTCATAACATGAAATATCATGTTATATTATTATTTCCCCACAAGAGTTCGGCAGAGACACTTCAACACGTGTTTTCTGTGATGAGTTTTATATTTTAAAAGAAAGAATGTGAAGAATGTCCTTAAAATATATTATTGATCAAATTTAGAGGTATATTTAAAAAAAAAAAAGCTTTCTGGACAACAAAAGTGAATAAGTATCGTTTTTATTGCTTCGGAAAGATTTGTTAGGGAGGAGAGGATGAGGTTATGGTGGTGAAGTAAGATTATGCTAATATTATGACCAGGGCTGGACTGGGACGAAAAATCGACCCGGGCATTTTGGCCCAGACCGGCCCACTAGATCATAAACACAAATCTTTTTCGTTTTTTCACAAATCTTTGCACATCCTTGAATATGTTTATCATATCATATCCCTTAAAACCACTAATGCCATAGTGAGTGAGTAGGAATGAGTGAGATTTAACATGAAATAACTACTAGGCTACTTGTAAAATACAATTGAAGTAGGCTACACTACGCAGACAGTGACGAAACCTAAAAAAAGATACCGTATAAGTTGCATTGGCATAGCAATACCAGTGTTTCATACAGGATTTTTGGTAAATCTGTGGTGGGTGTACCTTGATCTGTCTAGGGGGGTTCGGGGGCATGCCCCCCCCCGAAAGAAAATTTTGTGCTTTTTAATGTTAAATTCAGCCATCTGGTGCACTTTTAGAGTAAAAAATTAAGAGCTCCAACCCATATTCAGTGTGCAAATTGAACAAAGAAAAACTCAAACCTCTTTTAGTTATGATATTGTCTGTCTACATTACACTACTACATAATAATAGTTATAATATTAATCCCATGACAGTAATATACATGTATTGTAAAACAAATGCACTGAAAAATAAAATAAACTTTCATAATTAGTTTCGTACTAATTTCTATATAGAGAAACACGTGATCTTTTATTTTGACAGAAACTGCATAAAACTTTTATTTTGGCGGAAAACATGGTTTCCAAACGCGTCTCATTACAATTCTAGTAAAATGCGTAATCATCAACTATGCAGATGTGGAAATAATGTAATGGGTTCTACACTCATAGCCTTTAGGTGTTAAAATAGCCTAGTTCTGCTCACCACAGTCCTCTACACTCACTCATCTCTCCTGATCCTCCTCACTCCTCATCAGCCACTTGAAGGGCCTGATTCTTTTTTCACGCTATTTCCCTGCACTTTTCTTGCGTTTCTTCTCCATCGCTCTGACGATTTAAACAGATACTGCCGGCTCGCTCAGAGCCCAAAGGGTGAGGTGTTTCAAGATGTGATTGGACCAGCCCAGTGTCAATCAAGAAAAAAAACCAATGGGCCGCTGATCTACGCGTTTCATGGGCCGGTCTGAGAAAAACAAAACCTACTGACTTTTTTTGTCCAATGCACCGGTACAAAGATCCCAGCGCCGCCAATTAATCAAAACTAAACGAATGGGCCGCCGATGTACGAGTTTTATGGGTCGGTCAGATTAACCTGTTAAGCACCAGGACCATTTTTGGGGATTTCCGCCTGGATTTGCCTACCCAAATTGAAAAGCCTCCCATTCACACATACTTTGGGCTAAAAAAAAATTTTTGTGTCATTTTACAGGAAACCCTTTGCAGTTTCATAAAACAGTGCTAAAAGTGATAAACATTTAAGTATATGTTGTCTGAGCTGTAATAACCCCCCCAAAAAACAGGCGCTTTTTGATTTTTTAATTTTAAATTAATTTTTGAAAGTGCATAACTCAGCCCCTGTGTCCTCTGGAAACATACAGACAAGTGTTGTTGTTTCCTCTAGATGTCAACAAACACTGGAAAAAAGAATTTTTTCTCTATAATAAAAAATGAAAAAGATATTCATATTAATCTGAAGGTAGGAATATTACCTTTTTTATATGTAATTTTCACCTAGCCAAATCTATACTCTGTTCATACCTATATATAGTGGTATTTATGCAATATTTCAGTGTCATTTTACAGAAAACCCTTTGAAATTATATAAAACACTGCTGAATGTGATAAATATTATAGTATATGTTGTCTGTGCTATAATAAACAAAAATAAAAAATAGGCGCTTTGTAATTTTGATCATTTTATTCTTTCAGAAAATAAAATTTTTTTAATTTTACAAAATATTTGCCTAAAATATGTGGTCTAATAGAGTCTACAACAGAATCCTCATCCTCCAGATGTATTTCATTCATTATATGGGCATTAGTTTTGTCACTTCACCTCAACATCACCGGCCAGCCTCCTGGAGCTCTGATGCCCGCTGTGCCAGCTGTGCCAAGATGTGCCATCAGCCACATCTTCAATCTTCAATAGAAACTGAAACATAGAATCACTGTTTATACATAGTTTCTGCACTGTAATAATAGCCATTTGATTTCACAATATCAAAATGTAGATTTACTGAAATGACCATTTTTTCAACGTATCCAAAGTGAAACTAACTATATCACACTTTGACTAAAATGTTTGACATTTATTTTCAGATAATAGTTTATCTGATTGGTTGCTGTTCTTTCACATTTCAAACTAGCAATAACTTTATCAAAAAAATGCATGTAAACATTGTAAATGGTGAAAAACCATAAGGTTATAGTTACCTTTCCAAACGCGCGTCTCAGCTGAGCTTCTCAGCACTCCTTCTCCATGACATAAAAATTTGAAATTATGGCATACCAGGTTATCTCATAATTATGAGATAAAAACGCATAGATTTAGACATTATTACTATTTTGATCCATTACGACTTAGCATGATATAATTTAAACTTTTTTATGTTATGGTTTACAAAAGCACGTAAACACGTGTTGTTTTTCTTGTGTGGCGGAAACAGACTTCTATACTTGTAAAACTTGTAAATCATAGATGTATCCACTTTTCATGAGTATGCATAACGCAAAATATATCCATCTCAGATTTTCAGTCATTTTTAAGCACGTCTTGGTCATTTCCATCCAGCATTAAATTGTATATGAATATATGGATGGAAACTGATCCTAGCAACACCCTAGCAACCAAACACAGGGTCAGCAACACACTAACACAACATTTTTTTATTTGTCTTACCTAATAATGCCTTATGGCACGATGTTAAAGATGATTTGATGGTCTGTATTAATATAATCTTTATTCTATAGCATCACGCACTGATTAAATGTGTTCAGCTTTCTCTAATCACACACACCTGAAGTTCATTCATCTTAATACACTAACAAGGTGTGTGTGATAAAGCAGCAGCCTTTGAGATATGCAATAATAAATGCACAATATTCACATGCTTTTTTAATTACACCGAACTTCCAACCGTTGCTATATTTAACCATTTTCTGGATTTAAAATACAAAGGAAAGTCCAAATCAACCAAATTCAAAGTTATTTAATCTGATATTACACTTCTGATGGTCTGCCGTGTTTTTTAGTTCATTATTAATTGGCTTGCTAATGACTTTTTTTGCATGGTGACATTTTCATTGCAATTCCTAGAAACTCGCATTATGTGGCCAAAAAAACACACCATGATCTTACTACTGCAAGTTCAAAATCTAATTTAGTAAATACATGTTCATGGTTAAAAGCCTAATATGACTTTTCACTGTGGCATAGTCCTGAAGCAGTGTTCATTCTAGGGTAATATTTCAATGTGACTTTTTCAGAGAAAATTTGAGCTAAATATGACTATGATAATATATTTAACATGGAAAGAGACTTGAAATAAGAATGTCAGAATTTGATTCCTTGTATCAAACAAAGTAGAAAAAATGACATTATACAATTTAAGACTAAAGGAAGCTGAGAAAACCTTTTCTTTTTTTGGCGGGGGCCAATTTGGATTACGGATAACTGCCACTAGGGGGACCAACCCAACTTGTATCCATGAATGTTTAAAATCTTAGGCCTAACCCAACACCCTGCCCAACATCAAAAACTTCTCCAGAAGTGCACAATTTTCATGAATTGCATCCTAGCTAATCAGCATAACATGTAAAAGCACATTTGCATTGACTTAAAGATGAGACGCACACTAGAACAGGGTGATTTTCTCCACTTTTATTGGTCTGTAATGTGAAAAGCACAAACATACACTTAGAAGAAAGTGTTTGGTCTCTTGGTGGTGAAGCGGGGCTTGTGCTGGCGGCGCAGAACCTGTGAGGAAGAGGAAACTTGATCTTGGAGTCCTGTGGAAACAAGAGACAATAGAGTCAAACATTCATTCAGTTTAGAGACATTTAAAACTCATTTATACATTTAGCAGACGCTTTTATCCAGAGAGACTTAAATGAGAGCAATAGAAGCAGTGAAACTAATAATAGCACAATATGCAAGTGCTGTGACCCTTCTCAGTTTAATCTAACGCAGTACATGTACTTTTTATTTCATTTTTTATAAATAGAATAGAGAAAGTGTTAGTATTACTGGCCGAAAATGTTTTTTTTGTGTGCTATTTTTAGTGGTCACCAGAGTTGACGTGTCACGAATACACTAAATATGAATGGATTTGGGGAGTTTTGTGGTTTAAATTTTAAAATAGTAACAATTCCTTCCCTTACGGATCAATTTAACCCCTTAGGAATGCTTTGGTACACATAGAAAAACCTAAAAATGTCAATTTTACACAAAATGCTAAAACTTTACCAAAAAAAAATATAATTTTACAAATGTGTACATGTGTGTGAATGCACACTGAAGTAAACTGACTTTAGGACCCAGAGGAACAGATGATTTACTCTATATAGAGATATAAGCCCATATAAATATGTTGTATTTTCCACAAGATGTCGGCAAAGAGACCAATGTAAGATATTTAGAGCTGAATTAAAAGGGTTATGCATGACATTGTGAGTTATTTTGAATTGAAGTTGAAAGAGGAATGTGCTTAAATTATGATTTATTGATCAAATCTAGCAATTTAAAGGCAAATCAAAATGAACGCATTAAAATGAAATAAGCTTTCTGGACAAAAAAAGGCATAAATTTAAGGCGTTGGGTCATTTTGACTCACGAAATATGTATATTATATGTAAAATACGTGAAAATATGCATAAGTGTGAGGGTTAACCCACGACTGCATCATTGTGCCTGTGCTAAAGTTGATTAAAGTGTGCTAAGCGCATCATGCGTGTGCAAAGTTGATTAAAGTGTGCTAAGCGCATCATGCGTGTGCTAAAGTTGATAAAGTGTGCTAAAGCGCATCATGCGTGTGCTAAAGTGATTAAAGTGTGCTAAAGCGCATCATGCGTGTGCTAAAGTGATTAAAGTGTGCGGTCAGAAACTCACGTGAACTGCTTGATGGCGGTCTGCGGCACTGTTGGCTGCGATGACCTGCACCTCATGATCTGGATGGAGTGAGCGCGGGCACGATGCCTGGCACCATGTCCCGATCTGAAGCACAAACACACATCAGTACAGGGAACACACACACATCACAAATAATCACATGTCGCACCTTGAATTCACTTTCAGTGGCACGTTTCACAGCCTAAGAAAGGCGACAAGGTTCAGTTTTCTTTGCGCACACATAGCAAGGGCATAAACACTGGGGGGAAATGACCTTTGGGTTTGCGTGCGGGTCGAACACAAGTGTATTCTGGGAAACTCACAGCACTGAGTGACGGCTCCAGACGTGGACAGGTCTCTGTACTCGCGGTACATGTTGTGTGTGCCGCTGCGAGAGTCGTAACGCAACCAGATGCCGAAGTTCTTCACCTTCAGAGGAGACTTCTCATACACCTGTGCATCAACACAAGTCACACATTAATAATGGCTTTAAAAACACATTAAAGATGATAACTATAAAGATAAAGTTCTAAAAAACATTGCCCATATTAAAGAATAGCAGAGTTCACACTACAACTATAACGGTATATTGTTGGTGTAACGGTTCACAAAATTCACGGTTCGGTACGTTTTCGATACAGCAAAAAGAAATGCCAGAGAAATTTCCTATTTATTAAAACAATGTATTTTTTAAACAAGTGTGAGTTCCTCTACATCTTGAAACTTTTAGTTTTATAAATGGGGGTTATCTTTGAAGGATGAACAAATAATGTTTTGGTCATCAACATTAAAAATAACATTAAAATATAATTTGAGTTTTGAAGTGCTGGATAAAGATGTGTGATGTACTTGAGTATTTGTATCAAACTTCCAGTGTTACAGCGAGTGTTACTACAGTAAACCCATGGTGAATGATGATCTGTGGACTTAAAGCCTATCACTAGTTCATTCGGAAAAAAAAAAGGATATATGGAAAGCAACCGGTCGAACCCTTGGAATAAATGGTGAGAAGTATTAATGAGATTATGCGGGCTAGCAAATAGTGTAACAATCTCCTCGGGTGTCCAGTGCTTGTTAACTACATACTGCTAGATTTGAAGATATTTTAGTATTTTTTCTCATTTTGTTCCAAATTTGTAACAAACCGGTCAAATTGCTTTGTGATATATGCGTGTATATTTATAGAGTATAGTGCTAGTAACAAATGGATAACATTCAAGATCCTACTCTGAAACCTCAGCAAGCGTGCTTAGAATAAAATGACCATTATCGTTCGTTGGTGTTGACGCCAATATAGTTAAGTTGGTGTGACACTAATATAGTTATAGATGTTGGTGTGAACGGGCCATAAGCCTCAGAAACATCTCGATTAGATAGCGCTCGCACCAGGCCACAGTAGACGGTCTCTCCGTTGGCTTTCTTCATCTTCCTCAGCTGGGAGACGAAGTACCAGAAGCGAGACTTGGCCACCACATGGTTGGGGGCGAAGATCCTCATGCGGTACAGAGGGGGTGTGGGGTTCTTAGCGGAGGGCAACAGACGCCCAACTACCTTATACTCCCGAAGCTGCAGAAACAGAGAGAGAGAGACAGTCAGAGATCCACACTTCAGCTCTATAGTCACCTGAATGCATTGATATCATTACCCTAGCATGTTAACATGTTTAAATCACACCAAACCCTGTTTAAACCCGTAATCAGGCTGGTTTAACTGGATACAAGCTTCACCAGCTAAAAAATAGACCAAAACCCCTTTAACACCAGCTAAAAGCTTAGGCTGGGTTTAGCTGTTTATTCCAGCAGGGTTACAATCATTGCTCTAGCATGTTAACCTTTTTCAAGTCAACCAAACCCTGTTTAAACACTAAATTAGGCTGGGTTTAACTTGAACAGCCAGAAACTGTCAAAGCCCCTCTAAAACTAACTAAACAGACTATGATTGAGGATCCGCTGAATAAAAAAGTTAAAACTATGAGTATGTTAAACCGTTTAAAGTCAACTAAACCTTGTAAAAAAGAAGATTGAGCAGTTTTAATCTATATTTACCGAAGTTTGATACATATTAACTTGAAAGCGCGCAAAATTAATCATATAGCTGCTAATCGTCGTTACAGAATACTGACACTTCACGGCCTAAACACACCGATCTCGAATAATGCTCAGAAAACAAACCACTGAGCACACAATCTCACTGATACACTCTATAATACAATTATAAATCACTGAGAGTGTGTTAGACAGCGAATCATAACAATATCGTGAGGTTTTGTGTGTGTGTGATCATCACTGATCAGCACATGGAGCGATTCTCCGGCCGCCATGTTTCTCTCCTCGCACAAATCAACACGTCAAAGCAAATAAAAGGCTTTAAACCTGAACATGTGTCGTGTTATATCGCTGTTATGGATAAATGAGTGTCTTATACGTGTTTTCGGATGATAATTGTGAGATTTAATCGACTGTGAAATGGTAAAAGAAGGATTTTACGTACTGTCCCAGACGCCTTCATGGTGTCTCTCGCCGACGACCACT
>CM070822.1:1774114-1779114 GCA_036326025.1 Chrosomus eos | reverse complement strand
AAACCACTGAAATATCAACTGATTTATCATATTTTATTACCATTTTCTAGCGATTAAACTGATAATGTGAGAAATGTCTGAATATATCTTGGTTTGACTGTGGATCTGACGC
The DNA here is from genome assembly GCA_036326025.1 of Chrosomus eos. NCBI lineage: Eukaryota > Metazoa > Chordata > Actinopteri > Cypriniformes > Leuciscidae > Chrosomus > Chrosomus eos. The sequence goes on along the minus strand of CM070822.1, from coordinate 1,779,002 downwards.
AGGGAACGTACCCGTAAATGACTTCATCATCCGAGTCGTTGAGCATGGAGAAAGCAGGATTGTCTTTCAGCTGGGAATCTGGGAAAGGGAAAACATTTCCATGACAAAGGAGTCAGTGACGCTGTTAAACAGTGTTAAAGAACACCTTAAACTGCAGATCACTCACCGTAAAGAGCGTTTTTGGAGGGCGAGTAGACGAACGCTAATGTGTAGAGATAAAAGTTCAGGAGGCCGTAGAAGGAAAGAAACTCGGCCGGTGGAGAAAACGTTCAGGAAAACTTTTACTGGACATTTTTTTTTACACCATTTTAAACTGAGCATAGAGTTAAAGTGCCTCATTTTGCTTTTTCAAACAACCCCTGAAATAGAGCAGTTTGTGAATGTAAAAGCACTGCAAAGTTTTAAAGATTAAAGTGTACAACAAATAAAGTTATAGTCTCCTAAAAGAAAGAAGTGATTCTGATCTGCTGAAACGAGTCAGTAATTCCAGTCTCACATGTAACTAATTTGCATAATCCCACCTCTGGTCCTGATTGGCTGAACAGCGTCTCTTAGCCCCGCCCTCAAACACTGTAGTTTATGTGACGCTACTTCCTTCTGAGAAACAAACTTTGTTGCATTATTTTCCTGTTATCTCTGTAAAGCTGCTTTGAAACACTCTGTGTTGTATAAATAAAGCTGACTTGACTTTTACAAACATTTCCATTCATGCAGTGTGTAGTAGAGCTGTTTGTGAATGTAAAAGCTCTGTAAAGTTGCTCGACAAATAGAGTTATTGTTTCCTAAAAGAAAGAAACCGCTGAAACGAGTCAGTAATTCCAGTCTCACATGTAGCTAATTTGCATAATCAGGTCCTGATTGGCTGAGCATGTCTCTTAGCTCCGCCCTCAAACACTAGTGTATCTGAGACTGGGAGAGTTTGGTTCGTGTTGTTCGTGTTTTCTGAGGTTGATACGGTAAAACACACGCCATCGTTACTGTTCGTATCACTGTGATCAAGAGCTAAGATTCAGATATGATAATGAGCGTTTGCTTTCTGACCAATCACAGCAGAGCAGCTCTCAGAGAGGCGGAGCTTAGAGAGACTGAATCTCCCAACAAACCGTTTCAGACACTGAGAGAAAATGAGGTGATTCTGAAATAGATATTATTAGAAAATTTGTGTTTTTTGACCTGGGAAACATTCTTAAATCAAGATACATTTACTGGAGAAGCAAAATTACTTCAGATATTAAGTCTTGTCAACTGTATGCTTAATATAAGAATAAATATCTTACAATGTAGTGTTAATTTTGTCACCTATTTTTAATTTAGTCTTAGTCTTAGTCTTGTGCCAAATGTCCTTGTTAGTTTTAGTCATATTTAGTCATTCACATATCTTTTTTTGTTAGTCAAGTTTTAGTCGACTAAAAGTCTCATCATTTTAGTCAAGTTTTAGTCAAAAGAGAACTCAAGGTATCTTAGTCAAGTTTTAGTCAACTAAAAGTCTCGTCATTTTAGTTTAGTTTTAGTCAAAAGAGAACTCAATATATCTTGACTGACAGGTTACAAAGGTTTTTTAAACTGTTTTTGGTTGCCACGTGACGTGTCTCGTTTTTCTGTTCAGAGCAGAAATAAAATAAGTATAGGCTACCCAGAAAAACTGAAAAGAATAGGCCTACTGTAGCCTAATGTAGTGTAAAATACAACCTATTTACATTCTAGGTTGGTCTTGAGAAATAACAAATGAGATTAAACAAGGCTTAACAATTAATATTTCTGCTGTTACTTCGGATGATTTATATATATATATAACATGATATTATTTAGATATTTTTCATTTAAATGACTATTACTATCATAATTAGATCTATCTTTGCAACAAAAACAGAAGAGACAAGCATTATTTCGGCCATCTGTAGCCCGAAAATCATTGCCCTTTGGTTTGTATAATAGTAACTTATACAACTACATTTGGATTATTAGAAAATGTCGAAATAACGTGACTCTGGAAAGTTTTTTCGCATTCAAAGGCATGTAAAGGGAACCATTGACACAGAGAAGAAAGAGTTAAAACTTCACATGTGCTCGCGCTCATGACCGCTAATGAACATCTGAACACAAACAATCAAATGCACGTCGACGGATCTTCCTCTGTCTGTTCTCCAAAATGTAATCAAATGTATATTTCTGCAAGCATTTTTAAACTGTTTAACTGTGTCTACTCTAAGGCAGGCAAAGGCATTCGTTTTCGCCACTGCACAATACACACACATTACCGCGGGATGGCGGGTGTTCATTTCATAAACTGTATAAATTAATGTAGGCCTATATGTCCAAAAAAGGGTAATGTCATACTTTGTAGTAGTGCTATCGTGGCGTAATAATCTGGTTGGTTGTAAAATGTATTACCTGAATGAAATGAAATCGTTTCGTCCTGTGGAATTTCACATAGCCTACAGCTTACAAAGATGTTCAACTAATAAAGATCTTCATCGCTGGCAAAAATATGATGCATTTGCAGATATGCTTTCACTTGACTACTAGGTCCATGGCCACTTCGTTCAACGCTTTTGCTGTTCTTAAATCCGAGTCGAGTGTGAATTGAAAGCGCTTCAGATGAGTCAGTGCGTGCAGGAAACTGAACAGATCATTCAAACTGATTCGCGAACCGATTAAGACAGATCTGCCAGCTTGTTTGATGAAGTCTTTGAACAGAATCGACTCAAAAGAGTGATTCATTTGCCACTGGACAAATTCATTGGCAGCAACAGGAGTATGAGACCTGAGCAGCAACAGCGCGAACTCATTCGGAATATTTTGAAGGCGTAACAGTTAAATATTCTATCTCATCATGAAAAAGTAGAGACGATTGTAGACGAAAATGGAGAGAGATTTTACCTTAGTTTTTATTTTATGCAAAACATTTTAGTCTCGTCTTTTTTCGTCAACAATAATGCATGTTAATTTAGTCTTAGTCAGCGTTTTCGGACATTGGTGCAGTCTCGTCATCGTCTCGTCTTAGTCATGGAAAAAAAGTTCGTTGACGAACATATTTAGTCTCGTCTCGTCTGACGAAATTAACACTATTACAATGGGGTCTGAAAAATAAACTATTTAAAGATATAGTCTTCTTGTTTACTAAAAAAATAAAATGCCGTTTCAGAAACTGAGAGAAAATGAGGTGATATATATATTTTGAACCTGGATGCATGTGAAGCTGTTGTAAGAGACTCTTAAACATAATTAGGAGACGTTACAGTAGCATAATAAGGCACTTTAAACACAACTAAAGACGGGATGATCTCGCACGATTCTGTCATGAAAGGATATAATTCTGGTAGTGAGTGGAAAGTTCGGCAACAAAGTTGTCTTGCAAAGCCTTGGATCCGAATCTCAGGTACAGTATAACCACACTGATGAAAGAGGAAGAGCGCATTACATCACATGACCATCTCAATGTCATTTACAGCTCACGATCACATGACTAGATTTGCCCAGAATATAGCATGCACATTAAACTGATCAAAAGTGACAGTAAAGACATTTCAAATAACACAAAAAAAGACACTGATAATAATCATAAATGTTTCTTGAGCAGCAAATCATCATATTAGAATGATTTCAGAAGGATCATGTGACTGGAGTTATGATGCTTAAATATTCCTCATTAATAATTAATACGCAGAATAAAGGGGCGGGGCCTGGTTGAGTTAGTTAGTAGTGTGTTAAACTGGCGGTTATGGAAAGGGGCGGGACATTTCCCAAACACACTCGAAGCGCTCGACCAATCACAACACACTGATCCAGCCGACCAATCAGATCGCAGTGTGCTTTTCAGAAGTGTTTAGTTCACACACACACACACACACACACACACACACACACACACACACACTGATGAAGGCTTAATTGTCGCAATGTGTATGTGTGCCGATGCTTGTCATCAGTTTTTTAAATCCAAGCCATGAATTTTTTTTTTAATATTTTTCTAAAACTAATTAATCGAGTGCCTTGGATTGTTTTTTCTGGGAGTGTGTTGTTTCTGTACAACGTGTAATTTATTCCTGTGATCAAAGCTGAATTTATCATCATTACTCCAGTCTTCAGTGTCACATGATCCTTCAGAAATCACTATAATATGATGATCTGATGCTCAACAAACATTTATGATTATTATCAGTGTTGAAAACAGTTTCATATTTTTGTGCAAACCGTGATTCATTTTTTTTCAGGATTCTTTGAAAGTTTAGGAGAAAAGCATTTAATTAAAAAAAATAATATTTTGCATTATTATAAACATCTTTACTGTCACTTTTGATCCATTTAATGCGTCCTTTCTGAAGAAAAGTATTAATTTCTTTAAAAAAATATCGTATTGACCCCAAACCTTTGACCGGTAGTGTATTTGAATACATTATGTAAATACACGTATTTCTATGTGTGTGTGTGTGTGTGTGTGTGTGTGTGTGTGTGTGTGTGTGTGTGTGTGTGTAGCAGTGAGTAGCAATGTGTTATGGTGTGCCGTCACCAGTGTTTTTTTTATTTTGTCAGTCAGCTGATCTCTTATGATGTGTCTCTATGATCCTATCCTGTCCTATTCATGCTATCAACTCGTGGACATTGCGTCATCACCTGCTAGTAGGCGCTAATCCTTGCTAATACGCCACTGGTATGAGTGCATTTTTATATCACCTGATCACCAGCACCACCAACGTCAGCGCCGTCAGAAACTTCAGCCGCAGATCTGAGCACAAGAGTAAAGACACTGAACAAACACCCTGCATGCTAATGCTTAACTGGTGTCTCCTGGTGTCAGGAGTGTGTGTGTGTGTGTGTGTGTGTGTGTGTGTGTTACCTGTGTACGGCATGTTCTTCAGCTCAGAGCAGGCGCGCACCACCAGAAACA
>CM070822.1:1696614-1769114 GCA_036326025.1 Chrosomus eos | reverse complement strand
CCATTCTACCAAAACTCAACCTGGAACAAGTAAACACACTAGAATTACCAATCACAGAAAAGGAACTTCACTCCGCATTGAAAAGCATGCAAAATAATAAAGCACCAGGTCCAGATGGCTTCCCTGCTGAGTTCTACCAACATTTTTGGTCAACCTTATACCCATTATTTAGCAGAACAATAACAGAAATAAAACATAACGCAAAGTTCCCTTCCCATATGAATACAGCACTTATATCACTCATTCCTAAACCTAACAAAGACCACACCTTCACATCTAACTATCGTCCTATCTCACTTATAAATGTCGACATAAAAATTATTAGCAAAGCACTAGCCCATAGAATTGAACAAATTATACCATATATAATCCACCCTGATCAGACCGGCTTTATAAAGGGTAGACACGCATCCAATAATACCCGCAGATTATACAATTTAATGCACTACTCATCAGTACAACAGAAAGATACTCTCATTGCCACATTAGACGCCGAAAAAGCTTTTGATAGTGTTACGACCCCCTAGTCTAGGGTTAGGAGCGCCAGTAACAAAAAGCAATGAAAATATCCCCTCTCCTGTCCCAGATCATACACAAAATACCACAACACAATAGTGTCAAAATATAAGCTTTTTTATTTACGCAGAAATAGAAAAAGCTGAAAGCATAAATCTTCAGGAGGGGTTCACGCCAAAAATAACAAACCAAAAGGAATACTACCTAACGAGGAATTAACTATAAATTACCTAACAAATGAAAACCCCAAAGAAAATACAACAATCTTCCCTTACTCCCTAGCTAGCCAGTAACCAAGAGAAAAATGTTTAACAAAGAAAAGGATGGCAACCTCCTCCCTACGGCTTTCAAATAAACATTCAAACATAAGTCTGGTGACTTAAATCAGCAACAGAATAAACAGGAACGAATAAAAATAAATCAACAAACAAAAGACAATAAACTTACGACATTCAAATAAAGGAAAAACGTGACTTCATAATTACACCGTGAGAGTTCCCCACACGGAAACCTCACTAAAAGATCAGCGCACCAACGCAGCTGAACTAAACAATCGGTCTGGGGCAGGAGACAAAGGACCACGGAGCTCCACGACGCGCGTGCAAACAGAGCTCTCTCACACTGCAGTGTATCGCCGTAGTTAACCGCTCCGCTCCTCCTCACAATTGACCACAGCTGAGCCCGATCGAGCCCAATCAAGCCCTGCACAGAATGAGAGGGAGAGAAAAAGAAGACAAACTGCACACAACATCAAATCACAACAATAAAAGAAATAACAAACAAAACATACCACATTGCGTCCTAGGACGTAACACCCCCACCCTTAGTTACAAAACCCGATTTGTAACAATGAATTATCAGCAATTCCTACTTTTTTTTTTTGTTTCGTCAGCGGTCAACTAACCGTCACTAGAATACGCCCTTGACAACGCGTCGGCTACGACGTTATCAGCACCCTTTTTATAGCGAATATCCAAGTTGAACTCTTGTAAGATGAGCGCCCATCTCATCAAGCGCTGGTTCGAATTAGCCATACGAGCCAGAAATATTAGAGGGTTATGATCCGTGTATGCCACAATATGATCACCGGAACTCAAGTACACCTCAAAGTGTTGGACAGCCAGCAGCAACGCCAGGGCTTCTTTCTCGATAGTGCTATAGTTTTTCTGACACCGGGTAAATTTCTTTGAGAAATAGCTCACGGGATGTTCAATACCAGCGTTATCTGCTTGCATCAGCACCGCACCGGCGCCATGAGCACTCGCATCCACCTGCAGACTAAAGGGTTGAGTGAAGTTCGGGGCAGAAAGCACAGGAGCATTACACAGCAGATCTTTAGCAGAAGAAAAGGCAGATTCACATAACTCATTCCACACAAATTTTCGCTCTATACTCAAGAGATCAGTGAGGGGTGCAACCACTGTGGCAAAATTCCTACAGAAGCCCCTGTAGTATCCAGCCATTCCTAAGAAACGCCTCAACTCGCGTTTGTTAGTGGGCGAAGGAAAAGTAACAATAGCTTCAACTTTAGCCTGGACAGGCTTGACCTGACCCTGCCCGACTAGTTTACCGAGGTATGTCACCACTGCTCTGGCAAACTCACACTTGCTGAGGTTAAGTGTCAAGGACGCTTCAGACAAGCGTTTCATTACTAAACTCAGGGTGCATAAATGATCTTTCCATGTCATAGAGTAGACCACAACGTCATCTAGATACACTTCACAATTCTGTACATCTGATAACACAATCCTCATCAGCCGCTGGAATGTGGCAGGTGCATTGCGCATCCCGAAAGCCATCACCGTATATTGCATAAATGCATCCGGCGTGACAAAGGCGGAAATTTCAGAGGCGCGCGATGTCAATGGCACCTGCCAATACCCCTTTAACAGGTCGAGTTTCGTTACATAACGTGAAGAACCTACACTATCGACACAGTCCTCCATTCTGGGGAGAGGAAAGGAGTCAGCTTTAGTGACATCGTTAACTCTGCGGAAATCGGTACAGAATCGAAAAGAGCGATCAGACTTGGGCACAAGTATACAAGGCGAGCTCCATGGACTCTGGCTGGCTACCGCAAAACCATTACGCACCAGATACTTAACTTCCTCTCTCATAACTTGACGTTTGTGCGGGTTGACACGGTATGGATGCTGTTTAACTGGTGTGCTTTGACCCACATCAATATCATGCTTCAACACATTTGTCTGCGAAGGCACATCATTAAACAATGTAGGGTAGCTAGAAATCAGTTCAACAATATCACTACGCTGACTCTCAGACAAATAAGAAAGATGAGACGACAAGTTCACCAGAATAGCAGAATTCGCAAGTCTTCCACAAGAGACTCGAGCATCCTTGTCAACTAAATCATCTGTCTCTACCACATAAGTAGAAGGCACATCAATGGCATTAACAGCAGACACGGCAACTGCAGGGTTAACTTCAGGCACATCTCGAGAAACATACCTCTTCAACATATTTATGTGACAGACTCGGCTTTTCCGTCGTCGATCGGGAGTTAAAACTGTATAGTTAGTATCATTCAGTTTCTTTTCTATTTTATATGGTCCAGCAAACCGAGCAGACATCGGAGAACTAGGTACAGGCAAAAACACAAGCACAGAATCACCTGGCTTAAAATTGCGAACCTCGCTGGTTTTATCATATCTGCTCTTCATCTTACATTGACTCTCAACAAGGTGCTGTCTCGCAACCTCCCACACACTGTGGAGGTGCTCACGAAATGAACTCACATACTCCAGAATCGGCACGGAAGGAGGATCTTTAGAGTGAAACTGTTCACTTATCAACTTCAAGGGTCCTCGAACTGTATGTCCGAACACAAGTTCGGCTGGACTGAACCCTAAGGACTCTTGCACTGTGCTCCTGATGGCTAACATTAGTAACGGTAATCCATCCACCCATTCTTTACCCGTTTCAACAACATAGGTGCGCAGCATTGACTTTAACGTCTGATGGAAGCGCTCGAGCGCACCTTGCGACTCAGGATGGTATGCGCTTGACATCTGATGTTCCACCCCCAGTTCGTTTACCAACTGTTCAAACAGGCGGGAGGTAAAGTTTGTTCCCTGATCTGTTTGAATTACTTTGGGTAATCCAAACATAGAAAAAAACTTAATCAGCTCCTTAACCACGGCTTTTGTTTTAATAGAGCGTAAGGGCACGGCTTCCGGGTAGCGAGTGGTTGCACACATGATTGTAAGGAGATACTGATGACCTGACTTAGCCTTCGGCAATGGACCAACACAATCAAGGATAAGTCTCTCAAAAGGTTCTCCCATTACAGGAATGGGCTTAAGTGGCGCTTGAGGAATCTTTTGATTAGGCTTACCAGCAAGTTGGCAAACGTGACAGGACCGAACAAACGCAGACACAGACGATTTTAAACTTGGCCAAAAGAAATATCTGGAAATTCGGTCATATGTTTTCGTAACACCAAGGTGTCCTGAACATAGATGTTCGTGAGCCAACTGCATGATCTGATACCGATAACCAGTAGGAAGGACAATCTGAGAAACACGGTCACCCTCAGAATTTGACGGCTTCCACCAGCGCATCAACACTTCCTCATCCCAAAAATAACCTACTGACACATCTGAAACTTGCGTTTTGTCCACAGCCGCACTGATACATTTTCTCAAAGATAAATCAGATTTTTGCGCAGCAATCAACTGTTCCCTACCCACTTTTAAGGGAATTTCATTTGCATTCAAACTCTCATCACTCAAAAACGGTTGAGGTGTAACAAGCAATTTGCATTCCACACTTTCTGGCGATGCAGCAAGAAAAGAACTTGAAAGATCCACCACATCTTCAAATTTCCTTTTCTGCGCGCGCGTTACAACACATGCGGGGAAAGCAGTGGGAAACTGTGACAGAGCAGCTACTTGAGTGCTAACGTTCGGCTCAGCAGATACGATCGGGTACGGAAACACTTTGGTTCCAGCTAAATCATTACCCAAAATCATACTCACACCATCCACAGGTAGTTGTGAATGCACACCGATAGTAACCGTGCCGGAGATAAGGTCAGATTTCAGCTGAACAGTATGCAAAGGCACAGAAGTACAGCCCATTTCGATACCACGAATGAGCACATCATTACCTGTATACGAATTCGATGAAAACGGCAGCGCACTTTCTAATATTAAAGATTGTGCGGCCCCTGTATCTCGCAGCATCACTATAGGTGTTGCCTCGTTATCTGAAAGCGAAACTAAACACGTTTGTAGAAACGATCCAAATGCATCTAACCTTTTTCCTGGTGACAGTTCAGAAATGGAGGTAAACGCTACCCCTTTAGGCTTACCGCCAGCTTTCTGCTGCCAAGCTTTACAGCTTGTAATCAAATGGCCAGGATCAAGACAATAAAAACAAACTCTTTTCCTATCCGGCCGCTTCTGCGCAGATGCTTCACCGTCGACCCTGAAAGAGTTGTCCCTCGTCATCCTTTTATCTTTCCCTACGTCTACGACTAAGGAGGGTTTAAAAGTGCGCATAACTGGGAACACAGTTTTATGAGTAAGTGCGAATTCGTCTGCAAATGTTGCCGCATCGAAAAGCTTAGATACTTTCTGCTCGTTTAAATGCACTACAATATTTTCTGGCAAACTATTTTTAAAATCTTCGAGCAAAATCAGTTCTTGCAATTCATCAAAAGTCGTAATTTTGGTAGAACCACACCACTTCTCAAATAGCGATCTCTTTTCACGCGCAAACTCCACAAACGTTTGCTTGGCTGTCTTTGAACATGCCCTGAACTTCTGCCGGTACGCCTCCGGTACCAATTCATAAGCGCGCAACACAGCCAATTTCACAAGATCATAATTCAGCGAATCATCGATCGGCAAAGCTGCGCAAACCTCTTGGGCTTTGCCAACGAGATTACACTGCAACAACAATGCCCACATATCTCTGGGCCATTTCAATTTAGCCGCAACACGTTCAAAAGCCACAAAATACGAGTCAACTTCAGACTCACGAAATGGAGGTACAAGTTTAATGTACTTACCCACATCAAAGTCAGGTTGCCCCATCTCGGAACTACCGGAAACAAGTCTGGTACGCGGTGACGGAACTGGTCTGTTACGCTGGGCTTCCAACTCCAACCTACGCAACGTAACATCCCGATCAGTCTTTAACTCTAACTCTTTCAATCGGAGTAGTTGCGTTTCATGCTCCTGTTTCTTTAACTCCAGATCTAACTCTTTTAAGCGAACAGTTACCATAGGATCAAAACCAGCAACCCTGTTACCGCTTATCAACTCGGCCTTATCAGATGCGCTTTCTTCCTCAAACTCTGACCCATGAGTAAGTCCAGGAAAAATACCAGTCTCAACTAACCTACCATACAACTCATCTTTAATGACCTGCTTCTTTTCCTCTTTAGGGATCGTTATATTGTAAAAATCTGCTATTTGAATTAGATCTACTTTTCTACACCGCTCGAATTCCTTTAACGTAGGTGACAGCGTAAACTTAATTAAATCGAAATCCATATTAAGCCTTAAACTTCCTCCCCCACCAAAAAAATTCAAAGCAGCCAAGCAAACCACCGAAAACAGCCAATAGATATTACGACTAATAGACGGATAGACGAACGGACGAGCCCCCAATTGTTACGACCCCCTAGTCTAGGGTTAGGAGCGCCAGTAACAAAAAGCAATGAAAATATCCCCTCTCCTGTCCCAGATCATACACAAAATACCACAACACAATAGTGTCAAAATATAAGCTTTTTTATTTACGCAGAAATAGAAAAAGCTGAAAGCATAAATCTTCAGGAGGGGTTCACGCCAAAAATAACAAACCAAAAGGAATACTACCTAACGAGGAATTAACTATAAATTACCTAACAAATGAAAACCCCAAAGAAAATACAACAATCTTCCCTTACTCCCTAGCTAGCCAGTAACCAAGAGAAAAATGTTTAACAAAGAAAAGGATGGCAACCTCCTCCCTACGGCTTTCAAATAAACATTCAAACATAAGTCTGGTGACTTAAATCAGCAACAGAATAAACAGGAACGAATAAAAATAAATCAACAAACAAAAGACAATAAACTTACGACATTCAAATAAAGGAAAAACGTGACTTCATAATTACACCGTGAGAGTTCCCCACACGGAAACCTCACTAAAAGATCAGCGCACCAACGCAGCTGAACTAAACAATCGGTCTGGGGCAGGAGACAAAGGACCACGGAGCTCCACGACGCGCGTGCAAACAGAGCTCTCTCACACTGCAGTGTATCGCCGTAGTTAACCGCTCCGCTCCTCCTCACAATTGACCACAGCTGAGCCCGATCGAGCCCAATCAAGCCCTGCACAGAATGAGAGGGAGAGAAAAAGAAGACAAACTGCACACAACATCAAATCACAACAATAAAAGAAATAACAAACAAAACATACCACATTGCGTCCTAGGACGTAACAATAGGGTCAACTGGAAATTTTTATTCACCACGTTACAAAAATTCGGCTTTGGAGAGTCATTTGTTAACTGGATCAAGATTTTATACACATCACCATCGGCCACAGTCACAACCAATGGACTAACATCACAAAGCTTCACACTGCACAGGGGGACGAGGCAGGGATGTCCACTCTCTCCATCCCTATTCACGATTTTTATTGAACCTTTAGCAGCAGCTATCCGTCAAAACCCAGCAATCAAAGGTATTGAAACACCACAACAAACACATAAAATCTCACTTTATGCAGATGATATCCTACTATATATACAAGAACCCCTAGCATCTACTCAAGAAATAATTAAAACAATCCAATCCTTCTCAAAAATATCAGATTATGCAATAAACTGGAATAAATCTTTCATCCTCCCTTTACATAAAACCAAATGGGATGTGGCACCCCATCAATCACCGATACCTATATGTCATGATCACATCACTTACTTAGGCATTAAAATTTCCTCCAGACTGTCAGAGTTGGTAACACTCAACTTCACACCACTGCTAAAAAAAATAGAAGACGATTTGCTCAGGTGGCTCAACCTTCCAATCTCCATAATCGGCAGGATAGCAGCAATAAAAATGACGATTTTACCGAAAATTAATTACCTATTTTCAATGATTCCAACCCACCCCACACTCACCTGGTTTAAATCACTAGACTCCATTATAACTCGCTTCTACTGGAAAAATAAAACACCAAGGATTAAACTCACTACACTACAAAAAAGTAAGGTTCAAGGAGGACTAGAAGCACCAAATTTCCAATATTACTCAATGGCTAACCAACTGCAATACATATACAAATGGATTCACCCCACCCAATCTGATATTATATGGCTAGATGTAGAACAATCACTATGCAAAGAATTAAATATAGCTGACATACCGTTCCTCACCAAATCAATTAAACAACACACATGTTTTAATGCAGTAACTATATCTGCCACTCTGACAGCCTGGTGGAAATTTCACCAAATCACAAATTCTACATTAGCTCCATCTAACCTCACCCCACTGTGGAACAACCGTGACTTTATGAGCAATAAAAAAACATTGAATTTTCACACATGGGCGGAAAAGGGTATCACCCACATTAAGCACATTTTCAAATCTAACACATTTACACCATTTCCGCAACTGGCCCAGGAGTATGGCATCGGGAGCAACGAATTTTTAAAATACCTACAACTCAAATCTTCTGTTCTGACAAAAATCAACATCAGAGACACAAATTTAGAACTTCCACCGGCAATATCAGACTTGGTCAACATTTCCTCCCCAAAGAAACTTCTCTCTAAAATATACAAAATCATTTCAAACCAACTTCAGACCATACACTTACCAACAATAAAATGGGAAAACGATCTTTCAATAGCTCCTGATGCCAACTCCTGGACCCAAATCTGTAAAAACATCTATCTCATGTCCAAAAATGCGAATCTTCAGTTAATACAATATAAAATACTTCACAGAACACATTACACGGGCAGCAGATTAGCTAAAATGGGTTTCACATCAGAAGTTTGCACACATTGCAATCAAAATTCTACAGATACATACATCCATGCAACCTGGCACTGCACTCCAATCAAACACTTTTGGGAAGAGGTCACACAGTCACTATCCACTATAGTCGGCTGCCACATCCCACTGTCGCCTTCTCTTTGCTTGCTGGGGGACCTGACAACAATCACTGATAAAACTATAAACTCTAAAATACTCCTCATAGCTCTAACCATCGCCAAGAAAACTATCCTCATGAACTGGAAAACTAGAAATAAATTACACATTAACATTTGGAAAAATCTTATTACAGACTTCATTGCAATGGAATACGCATCTCCCCTTCATGATTACGCATCTGAAACTGACCTCTGCCGTCCAACACTTTCTGACCTCTTACAGCTATGAATCCTTTCTCTGTTTTCAACTCCGACTCCTCCCACCTTCTTAACCAACCCACGAATATTAATACATTTTAGCTGTTTGAACTTGTTTATGTCATCATTGTTGTTACTATCTTTAATGTTATTGTTAAGATTACTATATTCACTTTTATTTTTTCATTGTTGTAATTGCTGTTGTTGCTGTCTTTTGCTTTCACCATTGCGGTCACCACTGCCATCATCATTATCATTTATTATTAATATTATTATTATCATTATTATTATAATCATCAATATTGCCATTGTCAATGCTGTATTTGAATTAAGTGTCATTTTCATCACTACTGCAATAATTCCCCCCTTATCTCTTCATGGGTTTTTAATGCACCACAACATAGAATAGAGAAAAAAAAAAAAAAAAAAAAAAGAGTATGTATATATGGAAAACCTCACAAACACCAGGGCAGGCAAGACAGGCGAGAAGTGGTTTCAACGGGACAGCATCTCTGTCCCAATTTGAGACACTCTCGCACTGTACTCCCTCTTTTAATGCACCTTAGACATTGCACATAACACACACAAAAAAAAAAAAAAAATTAGGAAACGATAGGGACTGATGAGATGTGGGGGAAGGTTATCTTATATTATCTTATCATCTTATTATACCATCTTTTATTTTATACAGGATTGACAATGGCAATTGTTACATAGGAGGAAGGATGGAAATAAAAATCGACCAACACAATATTGGCAATATGGTGGTAGTGGGGAGTGGGGTGGTGATGGTAATGACAATGGTAATAAATAATAAATGGTTACTTTGTTTACGCATACACACACATACACATACCCACACTCACACCCGCTCACATACACACTTAGATCAAACACTTAAATCACTTTTATGTCACTTCTGGAATTATGGATTTACAAGATTGCTCACTAATGCACTATGTTGGTTTGTATGTATGTCTGACTGTTAAATAAAAAAAATAAAATAAAAAAAATCAGGTTGAATGAATGATTCAATGACTCACTCTTAGACACATGTTTCACATGTTCACATGTTTCATTACTGGGTGAATCAGTGCTTTGCAATGCATCTCTTGAATTAATTATTCAATGACTCGCTCTTAGAAATTTAATTTGTTTAATGAATCAGCATTATGGAAAAAAAAAATCGAATGAATAAATGATGATTCAATGACTCACTCATAAAGACTTCACTTGTTTCATTACTGGATGAATCAGCGTTTTGCAATGAATCTCTTGAATGATTCACTCTTAGAAATGTAATTTGTTTCAGTACTTAATGAAACAGCATTTTGGAAAACATATTGAATAAATGGATGAATGAATCAATCAATGACTTGCTCATAAAGACTTCGCTCGTTTCATTACTGAATGAATCAGCGTTTGTCAATAAATCTCTTGAATGAATAATTAAATGACTCGCTCTTAGAAATTTCATTTGTTTTATTACTTAATGAATCAGCATTTTGGAAAAAAATCGAATGGATGAATGAATCGACCAATCAATGACTCGCTCATAAAGACTTCACTTGCTTCATTACTTAATGAATCAGCGTTTTGCAATGAATCTCTTGAATGAATGATTCAATGACTCGCTCTTAAAGAGTTCACTTGCTTCATTACTAAATGAATCAGCGTTTTGCAATGAATCTCTTGAATTAATTATTCAATGACTCGCTCTTAAAGAGTTCACTTGTTTTATTACTTAATGAATCAGCATTTTGGGGAAAAATCAAATAAAAGAATGAATGAAGCAAGTAAAGTCTTTATGAGCAAGTCATTGATTCATTACTGGATGAATCAGCGTTAGTCAATGAATCTCTTGAATGAATGATTCAATCACTCGCTCTTAGAAATTTCATTTGTTTCATTACTTAATGAATCAGCATTTTGGAAAAAAATTAAATGAATGAATGATGATTCAATGACTCACTCTTAAAGACTTCATTACTGGATAAATCAGTGTTTTTGAACAAATGTCACGAACAAATGATTCAAAGTCTCTTGTCGCCACCTACTGGTGTAACGATGTAATGATACAATCTTTATCTGAAGCGTCACGTTACATTCAAAAGTGATTTACTCTATTTTGATCACGACCTTAGACATCAGTGTTTATATCCCAACTATAGTCTCTAAACTTGAAACCTATAAACTTAATCACATTTATTGACATTGCCCTTTTTATAATATACAATATAGTGAATAAAAGGTGTTTTCTCACTGTTGTTGTTCAGCTGAATGATGCATGTGAGCCAGAGCTGCTGGTTGTAGTTGGTCAGTAGCTGAGATTTGAGGTCGAAAGGGCCGGTCTGAGAAAACACACACTTACTTACACTCACAGTCACAAATCATGTTTCAAAATCACATTCATGTCTATAAAAGAGTCTCTTCTGCTCACCAAGCTGCATTTATTGAATCATAAATACAGTAAAAACAGTGAAATAATATTATAATGTAAATCAGCTGTTTTCTATGTGAATATATAGTAAAGTGTAATTTATTCATGTGATCAAAGCTGAATTTATCATCATTACTCCAGTCTTCAGTGTCACATGATCCTTCAGAAATCACTATAATATGATGATTTGATGCTCAAGAAACATTTATGATTATTATCACAGTTGAAAAAAGTGGTGCATTTTATTTTTCAGGATTCTTTGATGAATAGAAAACCCAAAAAAAAGTGTTTATTTGAAATACAATCTTTTGTAACATTAATAATGTCATCAAATCATCATTTTATAGTGATTTCTGAAGGATCATGTGACACTGAAGACTGGAGTAATGATGATAAATTCAGCTTTGATCACAGGAATAAATTACATTTTTAAAATATATTAAAATACTAAACAGATGTTTTATATTCTAATAATCTTTCACTGTTTTTAGTGCATTTCTGATCAAATAAACGCAGCCTTGCCTTCATTTTCACAAAGAAAAAAATCGTAATTACTTGTTCGTTTTTTTTCACTTTAAGGAAATTAAGCTTATTTTTCGCCTCACCTTTGATCCGTTGACGCTGAAGCTTAAACCGTTGTAACTATTCTCCGTTATGATCTTCGGTCCTACAAGAGAGACATTTATCAAAGAACAACTTCATATCTCATATTAATAATAATAATATCAGTGCTGTGACAAAAATCGGCTAATTTTAAGACCTTTAAGACCATTTTAATGCTAATTAAGGCCTTATTTTAATACATTCTAATGATCCACGGACACGCAATAATGAGCTAGTTACAGTATTTATTAATCTTTGTTAAAGTTAGTTAATAAAAACACAACAGTTCATTTCAGATCAGGTCTATTGAATATTATTAACAGATTAATGTAGAGAAATTGTTAAATAAATGTTGAAATTAACATTAACTGACATTAATAAATGCTTCAGGAATTTTTCAGTGCAAGTTCATGTTAACTAAACCTTTATTGTAAAGCGTTACCAAAATACTTAATTGTTTTTTCTTTGAAAGTGCTTTTAGGAAACCAATGCATTTTAAAACTCATAAAAAGCATCTAAAGTCTCGTATATTAAATACATTTGTGTGACAATGAAACATTTCAGAGCAAACGCATTTAGTAAAAATGCATTGATAAAAACAGGCATTTTTAACTCTTAATTGCTTTAATTTTGATCTCTGAGGTTATATTGTGAACACATCCACACAGACGTTCAGTGTGAGCAGGTGCATGCTGGGAAACGAGCTGCAGGTGCATGCTGGGAAACGTCTGAGACTCACCTGACACACCGATGAGCGTGCACACGCCGAAGCAGAAGAAGAAGACCACAAACACCAGGACAAAGTGTCTCTTAGAGAGAGTGTAGAGACGCATGGGGGCCAACCTGCAGAACACACACACACACACACACACACACACACACACACACACACACACACACACACACACACACACACACACACACACACTCTTGGTGAGAGATTCACACAAACACTGTTGTTGTGTCGTAAGTGAAGGTGAACAGATGTGTAACATTATATTAGATCTGTGCATTAGCTCTATATTATTAATAATAATAAATAATAGTATAATAAAATAATAAACCGGCTGCTATTAATGTTAAAGCAAGAAAAGAGGGAATCACTCACTCACTGCTTTTGACTGAAACACTGTTGTAGCTTTAATAATCCATTTGTAATTAATACACTATGCAGTGATTATTGTTGTGTATTATTTCTTATTTTAATGTTAAGCACTGTTAATTTAATGTTTTTTTTTATATTGTGTTTGTTCTTTTCAACAGTGTTTTTTTTAAACAATAATAACTATATCGTAATCATTATTAATAGGAGAAATGGAGAAAAGATGCATCGAGTAAAGATTCACACCTCATACACACACACACACACACACACACACACACACACACGCGCGCGGGCATGAAATTAGATCACGCCCACAACATCCGAGAAACGTTGCGGAAAACCAAACACAAAAACTTTTACAGCAACTCTAAATATAATCCATCGATTATTTGTAACTACATATAACAGTGTGAAAAGCGCGCACGTGCGCGTTCACTCACTCAAACATCTGGACGGTCACCAACAGAGGCCGCAAAACTGACGAAAACACGCGTTTTCTGAACACATACGCGCATATGTGTGTCTTTGTACGTGATGTCGTGATTGCCACACACACACTTACCGCTCCATCGCGCTGTTTTTATTCCATCGGCGGTGATAAATCCGCGAATAAATCAGAATACGTTTGTTGTGGGCGCATATCCGCACACATCAGCCAACTGACGTCACCCCACGAGGTCACGTGACATCCACCGCAGTGCGCATGCGCTGTCTGCATTATTGGTTTTTATATCGATTAATAACGCTGATATGTATTTATTAAATCCAACACCTGTTTTAACACATCTTTATTCTACACGTGGCTTGCTATTTTGGAGGGCTGCACTTAAAATGAACATAATAAACATATATTTCGGACATTTAGAAAGAAAATATTATACATAATTTGAGGAATCGATGTGTTCATCTTTGAATTTGAGCGCCATTGTTTGTTTGTCCGTGACCGTGTAACAACCTATGTGACATACCCTACACATAGTTATTTCAATAAAAGCGTACATAAACGTGTTTAATGTGTGAAATATCTCGCTATACCTGTAGAAGCGCTCGTTCTTGTATGGCGTGAGGTCCTCCTTCAGCTCATTGCAGGCTTCTTGTATTCTCTTGCAGAAATGCTTCATCTCGCTGATCAGGGGGTTTTCAGGGCTGCAGAAGTCGCTGTCCGGACGATCCATGTCTATTCATTGAAAATGGCGTTTGATGGTGTTTTGCAGCGGCTCTATTGAGAGTAAATGCAGGCGAAGCGCTTCGATTGTGCCGTTGAGCTGAGCGTGTGCGCATGCGCGGTCAGGACCACGGACAGGGCCCAGTGCACTCGATAGGCGCACTAGATAGGGCTCATAATAATATACACCCTGAAGAGTAAATATAGTGACTTTTCTGTCATATAAATATAATATTTTAAATATTTAAGAGACCCCGTAAAGGCATATTGCTATACATGGTTTTAGTGTGAATTATACAAAAATGCAGTGAGTGAATTTAATATTTTAGAAAACCATATACCATGCAAATGTTTGTGTGAGTGTGAATGTGTGTGTGAGTGAGTATAATGCTGTCAAATCGATTAATCTCATCTAACATAAAAGTGTGTTTATATAATATATATATATATATGTGTGTGTGTGTGTGTGTGTGTGAAAGTGAGTGTATTATAAAATATATATATATGTGTGTGTGTGTGTGAAAGTGAATGTGTATAATATATATATGTGTGTGTGTGTGTGGGGTGTGTGTGTGGGAAAGTGAATATGTATAATATATGTTTGTGAGTGTGTGTGTGTGAAAGTGAGTGTGCATAATATGTGTGTGTGTGTGTGAGAGAGAAAGTGAGTGTATATGTGTGTGTGTGAAAGTGAGTATAATAATATGTGTGTTGGATGTGTGTGTGTGTGTGTGTGTGTTGTGGAAAGTGAGTGTGCATAATATATGTGTGTGTGTGTGTGTGAAAGTGAATGTGTATAATATATATTGTGTGTGTGTCTGTGTGTATGAGTTTGTGTTTGAGTGTGAAAGTGAGTGTGTATAATATTATATATATATATATGTATGTGTGTGTGTGCTGTCAAATCGATTAATCTCATCTAACAAAGCTTGTTTATATGTGTATATACACGCATATATAGTCAAACACATATACTAGATAAATAAAATAGATATTAAGATATTGAAAATCCCCCTACAAAAGGCATATTTCTATACATTTGTGTAAAAATATTCTTGAATATGAAGTGGCTTGAGCTTATATTGTTTTACTTATTTTTTTGAATAATATTAATGCATCGGTTTTAGTCTGAATTATAAAAATGCAGTGAGTGATAAAATATAAACATGAGTAAATGAAAATAAGAAATGCTGGTAATAAACTGAAGTTCTAAAAGCATTAACTGGAAATAAAAATAAATAAAAGTAAAATTAATGAATTAAATATTCCACCCCAAAAAATATACACAAACTCAACAAACTAAAATTAACAAAAAAATTAAAAGCAATATTTTACATATTAAAATCATATTTCACTATAGTACTTTTTTTTTTAGACAAAAGTATGCAAAACATGTCTATTGAAATTGCTTAAACAAGATCAGTGTGTTTATGTTCCGCAAAAGGCTCAGTTATGATTATTAACTGGAAATAAATAAAAATTAAAATAAAATTAATTAATTAAAAATACCCCCGCCCAAAAAAAAACATAACCTTAAACTAAAATTAACATTATATATATATATATATATATATATATATATATATTATATAATTTTTCATATTAAAATCATATTTCACTATTGTACTTCAGTTTGTGACAAAAGTATGCAAAACATGTCTATTGAAATTGCTTAAATATGATCAGTGTGTTTATGTTCTGCAAAAGGCTGAGTTATGATTATTAACTGGAAATAAATAAAACCAAAAGTAAAATAAATAAATAAATAAAAAATACCCCCCCCCCCCCCAAAAAAAATCTTAAACTATTAACATCACTAAAAAAATAAAAGTAATATTTTTCATATTAAAATCATGTTTCACTACAGTACTTTAGTTTGTGAAATGCTTAAACATGCTCAGTGTGTTTATGAACTCAATAATGCAGAGATATTTCAACCTGTACACTTTATTGGGCTACACACTGACAAAAGGACACGATTCAGCTTTTGAGGAACAACTAAAAGTGTTGATTACAGTACGATGCAAACCCTAGTGCATATCGGCTTCAGGTTAGTCTCGCCCCCCCGAACCCAGAGTCAGATTACAAAATAAGAGTCCCAAACAGGGGAATCAGCAAAGCAAGGGATTCCCCCAAATATACAGTATATATAGAGCAAATAAACCCGAGAAAGACACTCCCAAAAATATCTGAAACAAGTCACGTGACTTTCACCTCAAAACCAAACGGCATCATGGGTGTATTTCATTTATTTTAGACCGAATGGACACACACATTTCAGCAAACGTGAACGTGATGCAGTTATAACGTCAATCCCGAAGCCATTCCATACTGTAAAAAACAAGTCATTCGCCATAATAACGTCATTTACCCAGCATGCCGTTCAATGCACACGTTCAGGCAGTTCGTCCTTCATTTCCAAAGCATCTTTTTGACCTATTCCTACAAATACCACATAATTACACAATAAAGTCCATCAATCAAATCAGTGCATGGATGAGACACACATGGAGAATGTGATGTAACAGTTTAACCCTCATCTTTCACTCCAAGCCCTAAAATTGTCCTTCATTGTTTCCCCCTCTAGAAAGCTTATTTTATTTTATTTTGATAATATTTTTTTAATGCAATTTTTTGGTAGATTTAATTTTTTTAATGCAATTTTTTGAGAGATTTAATTTTTTTTAATGCAATTGTTTGGGAGATTAAAAAAAGTTTAATGCAATTTTTTTGGGAGATTTAATTTTTTTAATGCAATTTTTTGGGAGATTTTATTTTTTAATGCAATTTTAAAAAATAAAGCACATTCCTCATTTTTTTCAAAATAACAATTTCATGCATAACCCTTTTAATTCAGCTCTAAACATCTTACATTGGGAGTCTTTGCATACATATTGAGGAAAAATAATATAACGGCATTTTGAGTATCTTTATTTTGAATTTTGAGCATTTTTAGTTTGAATTTTGATTTTTAGTTTGAATTTTGATTTTTAGTTTGAATTTTGAGCATTTTGAGGTTGAATTTTGAGCATCTTTAGTTTGAATTGAGCATTTTGAGTTTGAATTTTGAGTTTGAATTGAGCATCTTTAGTTTGAATTTTGAGCATTTTGAGTTTGAATTTTGAGCATTTTGAGTTTGAATTGAGCATTTTGAGGTTTGAATTTTGAGCATTTTGAGGTTTGAATTTTGAGCATTTTTATTTAGAATTTTGAGCATTTTTATTTAGAATTGAGCATTTTTATTTAGAATTTTGAGCATTTTTATTTAGAATTTTGAGCATTTTTATTTAGAATTTTGAGCATTTTTATTTAGAATTTTGAGCATTTTGAAGTTCAACGGTATTAAGAAAGCATTAGTCTTGACAATATTGCACAAGTAAACAAACAAGACATAAATAAATAAATAAACTCATCACAAACTAATTCTCAATTCACCATCGGAAAGGAATCCAGGCCAAAATAATTCACCACATTAACAAAAACAAAAACCACACATAAGACAGACACACACGCAAATACTGTGTGTTTTATGCAAGATCAAAAACACTGACTGATCCACTAAAAAATTGAAATGTAATGACCGGCCCATTGAATCCGCTCGCTTCTGGGACTATTCATGCTGTATTCTTTATCACTTGCTTGTTTTATTGATATTAATCAAACAAACATCTCTCTGTATTCATAATCCTGCATGTGCATTACTGAATGATGTATCTCTCATTGCTGTTCCTCAAACCTAATGCTGAATTTCTAATCGTACTACAAGGTTTTTTATCTAACACTGATATTCTTAGCACTGATAAGAAAACGTGTCGCACAAACAGAGCATCCCCCCCCCCCCCAAAAAAATAGAAATAAAATAATAATGATAGGTATGAAGTGACTTTGTTGTAAGACGGTAGAAAAATATCTCCTGTTGCTTGTTTGCACATGTTGAGGTGGATGCATTTTTATTTAGAATTTTGAGCATTTTTATTTAGAATTGAGCATTTTTATTTAGAATTTTGAGCATTTTTATTTAGAATTTTGAGCATTTTTATTTAGAATTTTGAGCATCTTTAGTTTGAATTTTGAGCATTTTGAGGTTGAATTTTGAGCATTTTGAGGTTTGAATTGAGCATTTTTATTTTGAATTTTGAGCATCTTTATTTTGAATTTTGAGCATTTTTATTTAGAATTTTGAGCATTTTTATTTAGAATTTTGAGCATCTTTAGTTAGAATTTTGAGCATCTTTAGTTAGAATTTTGAGCATTTTGAGGTTGAATTTTGAGCATTTTGAGGTTTGAATTGAGCATTTTTATTTTGAATTTTGAGCATTTTTATTTTGAATTTTGAGTATTTTTATTTTGAATTTTGAGCATTTTTATTTAGAATTTTGAGCATCTTTAGTTTGAATTTTGAGCATTTTTATTTAGAATTTTGAGCATTTTTATTTAGAATTTTGAGCATCTTTAGTTTGAATTGAGCATTTTTAGGTTTTTCTATGTGAACTGAAGCATAGCATTCTTATGGGGGTAGAATTGTTTTGTTTTATTACTTTTTAAAATTTCGACCACAAAATTCGACTCAATTTAATTTTTTGTGTGTATTCATGGTTCAAATTCAACGAACACTCAATTTTTAACATTTTTTCGGGACAAAATGACCCGAGAGAAGGATGAGGGTTTTAAATAGCATTTCTCTCAGTGTAAGGGTTGTGCTGATCTGGTTTTGATTCACAAAAACACACGTGACAAACCCATCCAAGGTCACTTCACTACAAACTACACCTTAATCACAATCACCTTCAAACCGTAGGAGCAAATTACACCGAAACCCACCGCCATCCCCTCCTCATACACCTACACACACACACACACACACAACACCGAGCTGAAGAGTCCTTTATACATAAATAATGTTCACACACTTACAAAAGGTGGATTAAACGGCACGTGTTTATCATGAACGGCCGTCTTGAGAAGTTCAACGGTATTAAGAAAGCATTAGTCTTGACAATATTGCACAAGTAAACAAACAAGACATAAATAAATAAATAAACTCAACACAAACTAATTCTCAATTCACCATCGGAAAGGAATCCAGGCCAAAATAATTCACCACATTAACAAAAACAAAAACCACACATAAGACAGACACACACGCAAATACTGTGTGTTTTATGCAAGATCAAAAACACTGACTGATCCACTAAAAAATTGAAATGTAATGACCGGCCCATTGAATCCGCTCGCTTCTGGGACTATTCATGCTGTATTCTTTATCACTTGCTTGTTTTATTGATATTAATCAAACAAACATCTCTCTGTATTCATAATCCTGCATGTGCATTACTGAATGATGTATCTCTCATTGCTGTTCCTCAAACCTAATGCTGAATTTCTAATCGTACTACAAGGTTTTTTATCTAACACTGATATTCTTAGCACTGATAAGAAAACGTGTTGCACAAACAGAGCATCCCCCCCCCAAAAAAAAATAGAAATAAAATAATAATGATAGGTATGAAGTGACTTTGTTGTAAGACGGTAGAAAAATATCTCCTGTTGCTTGTTTGCACATGTTGAGGTGGATTAAATGTGGCTTTGAGAGCCATTACACAAAAGCACTTCACAGAAGCGTCAGCAGGGGGCAGTCACCTTTTTTTTTTGGGATCTGAGCTCTGATTGGTTCATCTTACCCACCTATTTCTTAGCAGGAAAGATATGCATAATCAGGAAGATCGGTAAAAAAAAAAAAAAGTCGAATATAAAATAACATGCATGGCAGTAAAAAAAAAAAAGTGGATGAAATAAATGAAAAAAATAATCAAATAAATTCACTAAAAAATATCTAGAGTGCTAATGAACACCGCATCAATGGTTTGACCGTTGAGCTTATTCAGGCTTTTGTGTCTGCCAAAGCAAGTCCATCCTAACAGAGTTACAGCTACAAGACTGGATATTCAGTCTTACTATGTGTTAATAAAATGCATTTTATGACTTCAAGCCAAAAAGCATCTAAATCAGATGCTAGCTATTGAACTCCAAGGGCAAAGTCCCTGGAAGTGAGTTTCGATATGACCTCCTCAGAGTTTGACAACATTAATATCTTTTGCAAAAAAAAAAAAAAAAAAAAAAT
The DNA here is from genome assembly GCA_036326025.1 of Chrosomus eos. Lineage (NCBI taxonomy): Eukaryota > Metazoa > Chordata > Actinopteri > Cypriniformes > Leuciscidae > Chrosomus > Chrosomus eos. The sequence goes on along the minus strand of CM070822.1, from coordinate 1,748,784 downwards.
TAGTAAATGACAGTATGTTGTACAGCAATTGATTTCAGTGCCCAGTAGTACCGCTAACACTTGGAAAATGTGGCAATTACTTCCCAGATGTAATTTTCAAGTATTAGTACTGCATTTTAAACTGGGAAAAAACAAAACTAGAGAGCTAAAGAAAGAAATGGAGTTGTTGGCTAAACATGTTCATGCCCAGTGGATCACTTGAGGCGCTGGGTGACGTTAGCGAGCGCTACGGCAAAAGCTTGCACAGCTGAGAAGGGATACTGAAAGTCCAGTATGTATGCGTTCCCGTCGATCCTTCCGAACTGCATCACCTAGACGGAACAAAATAGGATAAAGTTAGAAAACGAAACCGCATTTAAAGCTTGTATTAATGGCTCGACATTAAAAGGTCCTTGCACACGGAGTCTGTTTTTCGGATGCGAAATACGCAGAAAATCTAACCTGATCTGATTTTTTTTATGAAAGTTAATTACAGTCTAACCAAAATGTATTCAGACAGCTTCAATATTTCACACATTATCACAGTTTTCTCGCTTTAGTTTTTTTTTTTTTTTGTGCTGGGCAACGATTAATCGCATCCAAAATAAAAGTTTGTTTACATAATATACATGTGTGTGTGTGTACGGTGTATAATTATTTTGTATATATAAATACACACACATGCATGTATAAATGCATTTATATTTATATATATATATATATACACACATATACACACACATATATATACACACATGCAAATATTTCTTAAAGTAACACCAAGTAAATTTTCCTCTTCGGTCGCCCTACTGGTTGGAAACGAAATTGTCCATTGCCGCTGTCTAAATAATTTAGCCTACCGTCGCACGCACGCTCGCTGTTTACCCAGCACCGGCTTTAGAATGAACGATGTCCACAGACAAGGTAGAGTATGTTACATGATTTCATGAAAGGATGATGTATTGCGACATCAGAAACGAAGAAAAACGAAATAATGACTATTGTAGCGCTTGACGTAAAGCTGTCGAATTTTGTAGTTCTTTTTTGTGCACGGGTTCCTACCCGAAACCCGAAGTTACATAGTGCCAGTAAAAGCGATACAGACCCGTCAGGCAAATGCAGACGAGTCATTTAACTTATTTTAAGTCGATGTACCATCACAAGGGTCTTGGAAATATATTATGAAGGTTGAAAAACTACTTAGTGTTACTTTAAATAAATACTTTACATGCATGTGTGTATTAATATATATAAAATAATTGTACACCGTAACCACAACACACAACACCACAAACACCACACACACACACACACACACACACACACACACACACACACACATTATGTAAACATGAACTTTTATTTTGGATGCGATTAATCGTTAATCGATTAATCAGGCTACTTGTCCGGTCGGGCAAGTCAAAATCTCTTTAACTTGCCCGTTCAAAAAAAAAATCCACTTATCCTGGACAATCGGACAAGCGCTAACGCCGAGCTCCGCAATAGCAATCGGACAAGCGCTAACGTCGAGCCCCGCAATAGCAATCGGACAAGTGCTAACGTCAAGCCCCGCAATAGCAACTGGACAAGCGCTAACGTCGAGCCCCGCAATAGCAATCGGGCAAGCGCTAACGTCAAGCCCCGCAATAGCAATCGGACAAGCGCTAACGTCCCAGCCCCGCAATAGCAATCAGCGGATCAAGCGCTAACGTCAAGCCCCGCAATAGCAATCGGACAAGCGCTAACGCCGAGCCCCGCAATAGCAACTGGACAAGCGCTAACGTCGAGCCCCGCAATAGCAACTGGACAAGCGCTAACGTCGAGCCCCGCAATAGCAACTGGACAAGCGCTAACGTCGAGCCCCACAATAGCAATCGGACAAGCGCTAACGTCGAGCCCCGCAATAGCAATCGGGCAAGCGCTAACGTCAAGCCCCGCAATAATACAACGCAAAATAAACGGACAAGCGCTAACGTCGAGCCCCGCAATAGCAATCGGACAAGCGCTAACGTCGAGCCCCGCAATAGCAATGGACAAGCGCTAACGTCAAGCCCCGCAATAGCAATGGACAAGCGCTAACGTCAGCCCGCAATAGCAATGGACAAGCGCTAACGTCAGCCTGCAATAGCAATCGGACAAGCGCTAACGTCGAGCCTTGCAATAGCAATCGGACAAGCTCTAACGTCCCGCAATAGCATCGGACACGCTAACTCGCCGCAATAGCAATCGGCAAGCGCTAACGCCGACCCCCGCAATAGCAATCGGGACCAGCGTTAACGTCGCGCCCGCAATAGCAATCGGACAAGAGCTAACGTCGAGCCCAGCAATAGCAATCGGACAAGAGCTAACGTTGAGCCCCGCAATAGCAATCGCACAAGCGCTAACGTTCGAGCCCCGCAATAGCAATCGACAAGCGTTAGCGTCGAGCCCCGCAATAGCAATCGGACAAGAGCTAACGTCGAGCCCCGCAATAGCAATCGGACAAGAGCTAACGTCGAGCCCTGCAATAGATGTCTTGTGTACCTGTCTCCCCTCGAGTTCAATCTGGAAGTTCTTTGCCGATTCCTGCGTGACTCTTCCTCCAAAGTCCAGTTGGTAAACCTGCGTGGCTTCGTTCCAAAGAGGCTGTTTGTTTGCCATGATGTAGACAAACCCCTGGCTCCCGAGGCCACGGTCCTCTTTCTCGTTAGCCTTTCGACATTTGATTTCGTCCAGCTCGCATCCTCCCGCACGCAAGTTCCTTTTAGTTTTCCAGCTCTTTTTCCCGCTCTGGCTCTGGTTCATGAGCTCATCCCCGCTGATGAAAAGCTCTGGTTCGCTTTCCGAACTGTCCTGGAACTCGTTCGTAGTGGCCTTGCTTAGCTTTTTGGCTTTCAGCTGCTCTTTCTGGCCTTTTGGTTTCTTCTTGTCTCGTCCACCTAATCTCGGACTTGAGATAAGCGAGTTGAAGTCACCAAGGGCACGACCCTCTTTTTTAGACTTGTTTCCTCCTCCTTCTGTGATCGCGGGAACGTTGGCTTCGTCTGTCCGACTGTTTTCCAACCGCTTTCGGTTCTTCTTCCCAAACCGATCCGCTCTTTGAGGAACCGGGCTTTCGTTGAGCGAAAGCACTTCTTGAAAGCCTTCCCCGGCTTCAGCAATAGCTTCCGGTGGACTGACCACATTTTGGAGATCGGGAGGTGGCGAAGAAAGAGGAGGTGGTTGAGGAGGAGGAGAAAGCACAGGTTTATCCAACATATGGGAAGTCTTTGGTGGAAGGGAAGGAGCAGGACCTTGAGGACTTGGCAAAGGTGGACCGGGATTATAAGAACCCCATGGATGAAGAGAAATGGGAGTCACCGGTAAACTAGAACAAGTCGTCGTACCAGGGTACATTGGTGGGAAGCAAGCAAGATTAGGCAAATTTGGTGGATAACCAGGCGGCAAGACCACAGCTTGATCTTGCTGGGAAAAGGGAAGAGGCGCGACCAACTCTTTGGGAGATTGAGGACGTGGAGAAGCTAACGGGGGACCGTTATAGCCTGCACTTGTTGGATAGGGCAATGCAATCTGATACGCTCCTGCTTGTTGGAAAGTTGTGACATTAGGACTTGTCGGAGACTTGGGCGAGAGGACAAACGGGAGTCGGGAAACATCCAGATGTTGTGCGGGGCTGAGAACGAGTGGAGGAGGTTTGTGGGAAGCAGGAGGGACTCCAGAAGTGGGAAGAGTCGTCGTACGCTCTTGAGGAACCCAGATCTCTTCAGTAGCGGACGGATCCCATTGATACGGAGGAGGCCGTTTGACTGTCAAACTCACAACCTCTGTGTTGAGAGCCATTTGCCTTAGAGACTGATTCAATGACTCGTCCTCTGTAAAGCCGGAGTTGATGTACTCAGTCCTGTCTCGGTTTCCACTGCCACCGGTTCCCTCGATACTGAGCAAATTGTAGGAGGATTGAGAAGGCAAAGGCGAGGCACTGTTTGAGTGCACTATAACAGTGCTGTGAGGTGCACCACCCCCTGAAGGTGGGAAATCTTGTCTAATGATTGTCCCACCAGCTATTCCATTACTCCCACTGCTGGAAGCCCCACTGCTAATCCCATTATTACTACTGCATTGACTGCACGTATAAAGAGCCGTCGGGCCTCTCGGTTGGTACGAAGCGGACAAGGTATTAGCTTTAGCCTTGGAGGGAAGAGTCCTCTGGGGATCAAGCATCTGGGAAACCTTTAGCGCAGCTTCTCGACTGTTTCGCCTCAAGGTAGCATGAATCAAACTGCTGTCCAATCTCTGGCCAGGGTTACGCCCCCCTCCTCCAACCTGATTGGCTGAGTCAGGGTAAGGAGGCGGGTCTCCGCTGGGTATAGAGTACCTTGGCACAGTGAGACGGTTTAACGTGGCTGAGGCGTAGGGCATTTGCACCTTCTTCCCGTCAGCATTTGAGGAAGATGAGGAGACCCTGAGGGTTGCAGAGCTTCCCGGGCCCTGAAGCGTGTAAACATTCTGGTTGCAAACTAGTCTGGTGCGCGGACGGCACACCTCCTCCACATTTCCACTGCTGTCAAACGTGGTGATGCGTTCGTATCCCAAAGGGGTTTGGTACTGAGTTGCTTGTGCACCAGTTGGATACAGAGTCAGATCCCCTTTCTTTAGACAAGCGTCCCCTGAGGATTGAGTGCTAGTGTTGCTCCCCGACGAGGTGGGATTTGTAGACGCGACGGCTGAAACCGTGCCGGGGTAAGGAGGAGGCGGGTTCATTTTGCTAATCTCAAGAGGGGCGGTAAAAACCACTGCATCACCCTCAGCCAGTTGTGGCGCAGAACGAGTCGTTTTGATTTTAAGCAGGAGCTCGTGCTCCACCCGCTCTGTACTGTGCTCTGCTGAAGGGGGAGCGACTTGTGTTGTAGTTTGGGGAAGTTGAATGACTGGGCATGATGGTTGACCTGAGGGCAAAGTTGGAACGGGGATTTGGATCTGATGCTGCTGTTGTTGTTGTTGTTGCAACTGCTGCTGCATTTGCTGGTGCTGTAGCTGAAGTTGCATTTGCATGTGTTGCTGTTGGATTTGATGCTGAAGCTGTTGCTGCATTTGCTGTTGCTGCTGCATCTGTTGGATTTGCTGTTGCATGTGTTGCTGTTGCTGTTGTTGCATGTGCTGATGCTGCAATAACTGTTGTTGCTGCAGTTGATATTGTTGAATCTGTTGCTGTAGCTGCTGTTGTTGATAATGTTGTTGCAACTGATGTTGTTGTTGTTGCGATTGCTGTTGTTGTTGGGATTGCACAACTAAAAGACGCCCAACATCCATTCCTCCAAATATTACCTGTCCAGGACTTGAATACCTCGCAGGAACGGTGTATTGTGCCGTGAGCACATTATCCTGCTGTCCTTGGTCCGAAACTCCAGGTGGTGCCACAGTTGAAGTCGGATTGGATAATACATCCAACTGGACGTTTTGATTGGCTAGTAGGGATTGGACTAGGCCGATGCTTTGTGTTGGAGACATGGCTTGGGCAGGGCTGTGTATGGGGGCAATAGGTATGTTGACAGTGCAAGTTGGATTATCATCAGTGATTCCTGATGCTCCCGTGACCGGCAGGTCATCCTCATCCTCACTGAAGACATTAGGACTAAACATAGGTAGGTTAATGTATTCCACTGAGATCTTCCTCACCTCAGGGAGGTATATGGTCATCTGTCTGGGCTGGAGGTGAAGCAGACTAGTCTTGTAGATAACTAGTAAGACGGGAAATATATATAAAATTAGGCAAAGTGGGATGTATAAATACATTTTGTATAACCACTAGGGGTGTAACGATACCCTCGTGTCACGATACGATATTATTGCGATACTCCAAGACATTTGATAATAGGTTGACAAAAAAAATAAAAAAGTACTGTTGATTAAAATGCTAAATTTAGGGGTGGAAATGAATAGGCTTGGACTTGGTGATTGAAACTCAATGCACAGGACAATTGAGACACCAGAATAAAAATATTCATGATTCTGAAGCTGAAAATACAGAATTATTTTAGACGAATATGCTTGAACTCTGTCATTGACTAGATATATTTAAAATAACGTAGGCCACTTTTTACTGGTAACATCAGACATTTGGCATTATCAGGACCCATAAATATTCCCGTATTGCATTAGTATACATTATATTAAAGGGATAATTCACCCCAAAAAGAAAATTCTGTCAGTAATTACTCTCCCTCATGTTGTTCAACCCCGTAAGGAAATGAATACTTGAATAAAGTTGTTATTTTTTGTTTGTTTTTTTTGCGCACAAAAAGTATTCATCGCATGATAAACTTAAGATTGAGCCACTGTCGTCACTTGGACTATTTGAACGATTTCTTTAATAACTTTTCTGGGCCGGCAAGTGTCAGTCCTTTAGAAGCCTATGGAGGAGTGACCCAGCTCTCAGATTTAATCACAAATATCTTTGTGTTCCGAAGATAAACGAAAGTCTTACGGGGTTGAACAACATGAGGGAGAGTAATTACTGACAGAATTTCCATTTTGGGGTGAACTATCCTTTTAATCATTATATATAGAAGTTTAATGTAGTTTGATTTTCATTTTCACTATCCATGATAAATATTGTCATACATTGTGACACGATATATTGTTACACCCCTAATAACCACATATCTTGTGGTTCATTTTACTGAAAAAAAAAATACAATACCTGCACCAAGATTTGCTGGCAAAAATGCTGCAAGCCCCACAATTTTGAACTTTGTTCCCCATATGTTAGACGTAACTTGCGCGAGATAATTGTGCTACAAAGCAAGGAGACATAAATATTAAAAGGGAAACATTCAGTGTGCCAACGCATATGTTTTTACAAAATGTGGTGTATAACAAAAAAAAAAACGCAGCACCTGTGTGATGTCATCTAGGGGAAACTCTCGCCGAGTCAGACTTGGAGAGCCAATGGAGGGCTTGCGAATGGGTAAACGTGGCGATCGGGATATTTCCTGCGTGGTTCGGGAGATCTTCGGGGACTTTCGGGGATCTATATTTATCCTGTTGGTAAAGGGACACACTAAGTCTCTACAGAGAAGGTAGCAAACGAAGAAAAGAGTTCAAGGTGAGTTTATAGTAGCATGCAGTATAACAGTGTTTCTTATGCAATTCTGAAGTTTCTGTATTTTAGGAAAGCAGGATGAAATATTTATTGTTACAAGTGAGTGCAAATGATCAAAGCTTGCAAATGTTTTTGCATTGCAATGAGATACAATATCAAGTATCAATCAAGTGAAATACAGTTAGTAAGTTATTAAAGTCCCCCTGTGGTGAAAATCAAGCTTTTAATGTCTATGTGGTGTTTTTAATACGCTTTAAGACAAATCATGTGTAAATTCATAAGTCGACAGCATTGCTGAGTATTTTCTTTTAAAACTGCAGTGAACCAAAGACAGTCTCAAAAACACGCTTTGAAATCGCTGGTGTTTCTGACGTCACAAACTACCTTGTAACCAATCAGATCAACGTGTGATCGTCAACCAATGGATCTCTGAGTGAGTGAGTGGAGGCGGGGCTCATTTGCATATTCATAGAGTCTTGCATACTAAATGAGGCAAGGGTGTCGAGTTACATTAAGGATTTTTTTTTAAGGCATGAAGACTAAATATGTCATTTTGGTGTTTTAAAGGATAAAATAATGGACTACAGGGGGACTTGTTCTACTAATCAAGCAAAACAATGTTCTCACAAATCTAAATAACATGCATTACCTGGGAAGTTTGGGAGACTTGCTCCCTCTGGAGATCTTTGGTGATTTCTTTCCAACCCAATCATCATTGAGCTCAATGTCACTAGAATCTGAGCAATTGCAGCTGTCAATCATTGAGGGGATGAAGTTGTTGCCATAGACTTCATCTGTGATAGGGAAACAATTTGAGGAACAAGAACCAGTATGGCATTTGGATACAGTTGTTTTTTTTCTTCTTGCTTTATTAAGATTTTCTCCACATAAACAAAATACATTATACCATTGAAATATCACATTTATGTATTTAGGTCCCACTTTATATAGTAAGTGCCTTGAAGTACTATGGACTTACATAGAAAAAAAGTACTATGTACTTATTGTGTTCATGTTGTGTTGTAAAACACTTTTGCTGCTTTTGAGGTGTGATACTGGTAAGGTTAGGGACAAGTGTGTGTGTGTGTGTGTGTGTATATCTTTAAGGGTTGATTCAGGTGTAAGGGAAGAGTCAACAGTGTAAGTACAAATGTATTTACATACAGTTATTTCATACATTATTTAAGTACAATGTAACAAAAGTACACTGCCGTTCAAACGTTTGGGGTCGGTAAGATTTGTAATGTTTTTAAATGAAGTCTTTTCTGCTCACCAAGGCTGTGTTTATTTGATTAAAATAATATCTCACAATATTACTGGGGTTGTTTGGTATTGTAATGCAAATCAGCTGTTTTCTATGTGAATATATAGTAAAGTGTAATTTATTCCTGTGATCAAAGCTGAATTTTATCATCATCATTACTCCAGTCTTCAGTGTCACATGATCCTTCAGAAATCACTATAATATGATGATCTGATGCTCAAGAAACATTTATGATTATTATCACAGTTGAAAACAGTTTCATATTTTTGTGCAAACTGTGATAAATTTTTTTCAGGATTCTTAGAAAGTTTAAGAGAAAAGCATTTAATTAAAAAAAAGCATTATTATTAATGTCTTTACCCTCACTTTTTTTATCAATTTAATGCATCCTTTCTGAAGAAAAGTATTAATTTCTTTAAAAAAATAAATCGTATTGACCCCAAACTTTTGAACGGTAGTGTACATACACAATACGTCAATTGTATCAAATTATTAATTTCAATGTAAGTACTTAAAGCCACACCTGTATTTATACTCCTTTAGTAAGTATAATAATCCCACATGTCTTGTAAATAAAAAGGAGCATTTTGGTACAGTCAAAACCAACCACATGTACTTGTATAAACCAACCTGTTTTCCCATCAGTCTTTGGGTCCATGATGACAAACTCAGGGCGAAGTTTGCTAATCCTCCGGCCTTTGAGAATAGGAACAAGCCCTCCCAGATACTCCAGGTATAGCGTGTAGCATGGGCCGCCCACCTCAGGGTTGTCCTCGGTGCGCTTCATGGTGCAGTGCAAACGCTCGTTACCTGTCGTCGGATAACTCACAAAGTCTCGCATGTTGTTGGGATCTGGGATGGGAGGCTAAAGGGAGGAACAACAAAGTATATACTACTCAACCTTAAAGCAAGCAAAATTATCTGCCAATTTTGTTTTGTTTGAATTAAGATTATTTTTGTTACCCCATTGGTAGATAATTTTGCTTGTTTTAAGCATCAACTCACATAAAACAGGACATAATATCTTCTGTCATTTTACTCATCTAGTAAATGCATCTTGATTTAAGAATTTTTTGATATTTGCACTGGAAACAAGACAAAAATACTAAGAAACGCATGTTTTGCAGTGCAGAAACTGAGCCTGTAAATCGCCAGGGATCTTCAGTTTGTACCTTAACGGTGGGAGCGAAGGCAGAAGACACGTATGTGCTGAGGCGAGAGGGCATGCTGAGCTTGGCCACGTCCTTCTCCTCGTGAACCGCACTGGCGATGGCCTTCTGGCACAGCATCTGCAGGCTGGCGACTCGGTGTTCGACACGGAGCACGTACAGCGCCGGGCCACAGGCCAGGAACAGACGCGAGTCTCGATGGCCCCAACACAGCGTACTGATCGGCCTCTGAACACACATGAGTACAGTCAAAACAAAAATAAGTCTTAAAGATCGCAGCAGAATCATAACGCATCTCATAGCAGCCGAGTTTTTATTACTGAATGATTCAGCATTTTTGAATGAATCGGTTGAGTCAAAGATAAGATTCAATGACTAGTTCATAAACAACTGCCTTATTCTTGAATAAATCGGTTGAGTTAAAGATTCAATGACTCAATCATAAACAGAATGAAAATATTGTGAGAATGATTATGTTGGATGTCAAATTTCGCTCAGCTTTTGTATTAGAAACGTTTTTCTCCTTAATGTCAGGTTTAATTCAATGTGTTACTTGCTTTTTCATGGTAATTCTATGTGAAATGTATTCTGCTTCATTCCAGTCAATGTAAAGCGTGTGTGTTTACCTGAGCAGGAGTTTCCAGTGAATAAATGTTTTCACCACTAACATTGTAAAACTTAACAATGGCATTTCGGGTCACTTGGGAAGGGTCAGAGGTCATGACGAGTCTCTCCATCCCAGTAACAGCCAGCAAGTCGCCCTGAGAGCACCACTGCACGACCACATCTGACCACACACACACACACACACACACATTACTTTTGTATAGAAACGAGTATTTTACACATCATTATCATCAGTAAAAACATTTAAAGCGCCCCTTTTATGATCAAAGTTATAGTCTCCTAAAAGAAAGAAGTGATTCTGATCTGCTGAAACAAGTCAGTAAATCCAGTCTCACATGTAGCTAATTTGCATAATCCCCACCTCTGGTTTTGATTGGCTGAACAGTGTCTCTTAGCTCCGCCCTTAAACACTAGTGTATCTGAGACTGGGAGAGTTTGGTTCGTGTTTTCTGAGATTGATATGGTAAAACACACGCCATCGCTACTGTTCGTATCACTGTGATCAAGAGCGGAGATTCAGATATGATAATGAGCGTTTGCTTTCTGACCAATCACAGCAGAGCAGCTCTCAGAGAGGCGGAGCTTAGAGAGACTGAATCCGTTTCAGACACAGAGAAAATGAGGAGATGCTGAAATAGTTATTATTAGAAAATTAGTGTTTTTGATCTTGAATGCATGTAAACATACAATAGGAGCCTTTAAAAGAAAATGAGGAACCTTTAAAATAGCAAAATAGGGGCACTTTAAAAAAAATACCAACGTAACAATGATCATTCACATACTTATACATGACATCAGTGTATTGATCAAGCAAATAATGATGAGTTTAGATTGTATTGCATTGATTTCCCCAGTCTAAAAACAAGTCAATTAGCATTTTAATAGACATCATTCTGTTCTCTTGTACAACAGATTCTATAACAAAATCAATGATGCAAACTTCCTCATCAAATATAATTTCTGCTGTAAAGCATGAATACAGATGTATAAAGAGGAACCTTTGAGGCCGGTGCGTATTAGCGTGGGTGAGAGGTCATCATAGTTGCTCATCAGACTGATGTCTCCAGACGTGAAGCAGACGGTCAACACCGGCTTCAGACTGTGCACTACAGAGGGAAGAGGGTTTCAGGGGTCGTTTCATTCACAATGGGTTGATTTATATGTTTTCTATTTAAGTAAACGGTAACACTTTACAATAAGGTTCATTAGTTAAAGGATAAATCGTCAACATTTCTGTGTCCACCACTCTAGTTCATCCAAAACACACTAGAAAATAGGTGTTAAATACCAGAATTATCTTTTTAACATTAGTTACCATAAACTAATAATGAACTGCACTTATACATTTCAACATTTACCATTACTTAGTAAAATCTTGTTAACATTAGTTAATGCACTGTGAAAAAACAACAAACAGCTGTATTTTTATTAATTAATGTTAACATAGTTTAATAATTCCAGTTACAAATGTATTGCTCATGGTTGGTTCATGTTAGTTAATATAACCTTATTGCAAAGTGTTACAGAGTAAACAATGAAAAGTTATCACACAAAAAAAACAAAAACCCAGACAGGGTTATTATTGTTAACTAGGGATGCACTGACGTATAAAACTAAAAGCTACGGTAAATTATTAATAAAACTAAAATAACACTTAGTTGTAAAGCTGCATTATTTACTAGGGAAACTACAGCCTGAAAAAGACTAGGACATTATCACACTAATGGCTTGTTTTATATGCTTGTAATAAACGCATGTCATTATAAATCTCTTCGCTTGACTGCACTTTAACAATCCCAACATGAGCTCAAAATCAATAAGCATCCTGAGGCGAGCTGTAAAAATAGATTATTTTGTGACTAAAGCTGGGTAACCACGATTAGGCCGTCTGAGACACGTTTTGCAAAAGATTCCTGATCCTAGGCTAAAATCTGAAGACTTCGATCGTTAGTTTGACGTGTTTAAAGCCGTGGTATAATCAAACCCTCCAGAAAAACGTGATTATGCGATCGCATGATTCAATGCATAATCAGCCAAAGTCTGCATATTTATGCGGGGGCATTTTTTCAAATACGCCGCACTTTCGCCGCATAAATTGCCGATTTTCGCGTAAAATATTGCATGATTTCATAATCCCCGCATTTTCGTTGTGAAAAAGTCACATACAGGGTTTATGCAGGAATCATAGAGATGAATTTACTACCTTTTTACTACCTTTTTTACTACCTCCAATATTTTTTACTACCAACACGACATCAAGCAGCAGCCCTTTTTGGGGGGGTGGGAGGGGTATGCAAAGCACCACTTACTACTTACTATAAGGTATGGTGTGACACTGTCACACACATCCTACATATTAGGTACACTAATGTTTAATTGTGATCATTACAAAAAAAACAATTGACAATGACAATATTAGTGTCGAGTTGAGTTTCAGTTGACCTTATCTTAACCCTAGCCCTTGAGTTATCCTAACCATAACATTAGCCCTAATAAGGTGAATAATAACCTTGGCACTTCTTAAAAACAAATGACACTTAACGCCAATAAACATTAATAATAAAGTGTGTCACATCACACACACTTACCCACAAACACACATTCTCACACACGCAGACTTAAGCAGTGAAATTACTATCCCAAAACAGCAATTTATTTCATCACATCTTTAAATGTGCTTCAACTATGGCACTGGTTTGCTGCTGAGCTGGTGCGACGACAGCTGACCTTAAGTTGGCATGATTTGCCGCGATCTGTGTAGTGCTGCTAGCATCGCAAAACAACGAAATAGGGAGCTGCTCCCCCCTCACCCTCACCCGTTAAATATTTTCGATTAGGGATGCACCCACTTTTTGAAGAACGAGACCGATACCAATACTTTCATTTTTGGTAGCCTATTCGTCGATATCGATACCGTAACCGATCCCTGAATTTTCACTGCATTTGTAATTTTAAAATGTATTATTAGATAAACCAAAAGAATATAAATCATATTAGTTGGCTTAATTTGTTCATCAAATATATATTCAGATATTTTCATGATTAATCATCCTGCTAAAAAGTCTGTCACTGTCACTGTTCATTCTATTGCTCTATCATATTTTATCTTTCATTGAATAGCACATGTTTAGAGCTGCTCCAGCAGGCTCAGTGCTGAAGATCGGGCCAGTGGTACAAATGTTTAGACACCAGTGAAATACCAATTATTTAATCCAATTTTGATACTACAACAAAAACTACCAGCCCAATTAATGTTAATTTAAAACATTATTCAAAGCAGTCAGTAACAAAATAAGAACAAATAATCAAATTACAAATAGGACAAATAAATACAATAGAACAAAGAAAAGCTGCAAATGAAAAATGAAACTGTTTTTAGAGTTTTTCGGGTAGATTGGTAAATACATTTGAATAAAGTAATCAAATGTGAAAAATTTGCATATTCATTACTGTATAGCTAAATAAAACAGATGGATATTTTTGTAAAGTTGAAAAGGGTAGACTATTTAGTCAAGAGCAGTGAGTAATTTATTTGTCCTTTGTTTGATTAACATTAAAACACAGTAGCAGGTTTATGAAAGTGCCGCCCCTTTAAGACAGAAGGCACGGGCCCCATTTGAACATGGCTACGCTCACTTGAGATATAACTGACTTTTGTTTACTAGGATACTCGCCAAGACGGGCGTTTTTACATAATTTTGTGACGTTAAAGACAATTTAATTCAGTATTCGCGCGCTGAGGCGCTGGTTTGCGGGGCACGCGCTTTGGATGTTTGCGTTCATGGAACTTGATATGCACACGTCCAGTAATAATGTAGGGAACCACTCGTTATACATAAATCAGGTAACAGGTCATGTGTTACTTTACTTTCGTGATTTAGTGTTAATCTAAATAACACGTGCTGAATGAACGGTCAGGAGGCAGGAGCATTAAACAGAAGTGCCCCCGCGCGCTCTCCCTCTCGCCAGTTAACGATAATAATAAGCTAGATGACTCGTTTTAATTTTTTACATAATTTTCATCCGATTTTCAAAACATCCGATTGAACTATAAACTTTCCACTGATGTCTGTTTGAAGGGATGTGCTCGACCAGCTCGCGCATCTGTGCCGCTGCGCGCTCAATCCACTGCGCGTTTCCAGGGCTCGCGCACCACCAAGTTGTGTTACTATATTGCGTTTAATATTCCACTAATAAGACATATTTAAGACATAAAATGGAATCTCGTATATTGTCAATACTAATTGAAAACCATATAGACCCAGTTAGATAGGGCTTCGAAAATTTACTACCTCGTCAAATGACGTTTACTACTTTTTACAACTTTTTACTGGCCTTAATTTGGCATAATTTAATTTACTACCTTTTACTACCTTTTACAACCCCGCGGAAACCCTGACATATCTTAGCAGAAAGTTGAAAAATGTTGCGTTTGCTTAAAAAAAAACACGTAAATTTTGATTTCAGGGGGTGTTTAAGATGCGGGGATTGGGCTCGTGATCCAGTGTTACCCTGCAGTGGTGTGTAATCATCCGAGTCCGTGTCGCTCTCACTGCTGTCCTCCACTAGAAAGCTGGGATAGTTCCAGGCCATGCTGGCGATGCCCTCGGCCTCGTGGAGGAGAATATGAGCCAACATGCGGCCGTGACAGTCCATGACGATCACCTGACCGTCCGCCGTGCCGAACAACACCTGACGAGCAACACCAAACCATCACACAATGAACGATTGAGTAAATTTACCGATTTTGGTAATAAATGTGTATTAGATCAAATCTAGACAAATAAAAACAGGCCGAATTTATGAAAAAATAAAACATTTCATTAGGGCCTTGTTATTGTAAAAAAAAAAACAGCAACTAAATATTAAATTGTTGAAGTCAATAGACACATTGATGATAAAAATTGAATTTAACCATGAAAATGTAATTCACAGAAATTAAAACAGAAAACACATAAAATATGAAATTTTAATAGGGCCCTAAAATGTAATTTTCTTTAACCTTTTAATAAATTGCTGTTAAACTGAATGAATTGCATGATTTCAATTTATTAGACGTGCATTTTGATTATTAAAACTGAATTAAACATATACACACATATGTCAGATGTCATAGAGCCCTATTTTTTTGTTTATAACTTTTATTATTAAATTGCATAAGTTAATGATTTTAATTAATTAGACATGCTTTGATTTATTTTAAATTGAATATAACCATTGAAATGGAATCCAGAATCAAATTTTTTTTTTTATTTGGGGTAAAAATAAAACGAATTTCATAGAGCCCTATTTTTATGTCTATAACTTGTATTAATGAATTAAATTGATGTTAAATAGTTTTGATGTAGAATAGAAATAGTTTCATGATTTTAATTAATTAGATATGTTTTTTGATTAATTAAATTGTTGTTAAATTGCATAAGTTGCATGGTTTTAATTAATTAGACATGCTTTTTGATTAATTTTAAATTTAATATAAAATGTAATCCAGAAACATTCCAACAGAATCAAACAAAAAATGAGGGATTTTTGGGGAAAAAATAAAGTGGATTTCATAGAGCCCTATTTCTATGGTTATAACTTTTATTAATTAATGAAATTGATGTTAAATAGCATAAGTTTCATGGTTTTAATTAATTAGACGTGCTTTTTGATTAATTAAATTGTTAATTGCATAAGTTGCATGATTTTAATTAATTAGACATGCTTTTTGATTCATTTAAAATTTAATATAAAATGAAAATATTCAAACAGAATCAAAAAAACATGAGAGATTCTTGGGGACAAGATTCCCACTAAAGGTCGTTACCTGCTGGTCGTCGGGGGTCCAAATCCCACATGTGATCTGACTCTCCAGGTTGATCTCAGAGGACCAGTGGCGCTGACCGCTCACCGACCCGACCAGCACAAAACCATCCCGGTAGGAGATCAGAGCCTGCGTGCCGTCATGTGACCAGGTGAAGTCACTCACCTACGCAGGTACAGACGAGACACCTCTATTTATACAGCGCTTTACACAATACAGATCGTTTCAGTGACAACAGGACAATAATGCAACTAAGTTTGTGTCTACAAGAAAACAGCGTCACAGTCCAGCTTAAGTAAGCTTCATTTTAAGTTTAATTTTTGTTGTAGAAAAAAGTTGTTCATTTAGTTTATGTATACATATATATATATATAGACGCTCTGGAGAAAACATTGATGCCATCACTGTTTATCAGTAAATTGACCCTTCGCGTGGAGCTTGATTGACAGGTGTTCTAACCAATCATACTTCGCCATCCGCCATTTTGTCCGAAAAAGCAGCCAGTAGAGTTAGGAGGATTTTAACTTGGTAAAATGAATATACTGACGCCTTTCCGCGGTTAAAACAACATTACTTCTTATGTTCGTTCATGTTTATTTGATGCTATAAATGAACTAGAAGGAAGAGATGATCGGATCACGAGCAGCTTCAACGGATGCTCTACAGCGATCTGTCACGGCACATTAAAGAGCCCCAAAACGGTATTTATTGTTTAAATTTCTTTCAAAAAATGACCACATTTGAAAGCTGAGACTTTGTTTAATATGTTTAATATCAAAAGTAACCGAAAAGTAACCTGGTCTGTCCTGTCTGTCCGCGTGTTGTCAGTCTCCTCTCTGCTCCGCCATGTATTTTTCACTGCGTGAGAACATGGTGAGAGCATGAGAGCAGCATAGCTTGTCGGAACATAGCGACAGTAACTAAGGAGGGCGGGTCTTTGCGAAGGGTCAATTAAACGGCAAATTGACTGTTCGTAAAGACCCGCCCCCTTTAGTTACTGCTGTTATGTTCGACAAGCCACGCCTCTCTCTCACACACACACACCATGTTCTCACGCAGTGAACAAATCACGGAGCAGAGACACTGACAGACAGGACGTTTGATATGAAAGAGTCTCATAATTCAAATTTGGTCATTTTTTTTAAAGAAATGTAAAGTGTCTGACGGATCTAGAGCCTCAGTTAAAGCTGCGTGTGAACCGATCATCTCTTGCTTCTAGTTTATTTATAGCATCAAATAAACATGCATGAACATCAGAAGGTATGTTGTTTTAACTGCGGAAAGACGTCAGTACACACCGTTTCTCAAGTTCAAATCCTCCAGTGTTAATCTACTAACTCTCCTGACAGATTTGTCGGATAAAAATGGCGGATTATGATTGGTCAGATCGCCTGTCAATCAAACTCCCTGCGACGGGTCAATCAGGTACAGCAAATGAAACGTGAAGGTGAGCTTTATGACGGTCTTAACCTCACCTGAGCTCCTCGGTCGTTCACCAGCTCTACAGACCAGCGGCCCTCGTACTGGATCCACACGAATATCCCGCCGTCGGTGTCACAGGTCGCCAGTTTCTGGAAGGGTTCGTTCCATCTCACCAACACCACCTAGAAGAGCAACAACAGCTCGTTCACCACCATCGGAAACACATCACCTGTACCTGTACCTGCTGTTGTCTTTATTCCCAAAAACAGAGATAGCAGCTTGAAAGAATTTATACACTGCTGTTCAAAAGTTTGCGGTCGGTGAGATTTTTAATGTGTTTAAAAGAAGTCTCTTCTGCTCACCAAGGCTACATTTATTTGATTAAAAATACAAAACAAACCCAGTAATATTGTGAAATATTATTATAATGTAAATCAGCTGTTTTCTATGTGAATGTATAGTAAAGTGTAATTTATTCCTGTGAATTTTCAGCATCATTACTCCAGTCTTCAGTGTCACATGATCCTTCAGAAATCACTATAATATGATGATCTGATGCTCAAGAAACATTTATGATTATTATCAGTTGAAAACAGTTTCATATTTCTGTGGAAACCGTGATTCATTTTTTTCAGGATTCTTTGAAAGTTCAAGAGAAAAGCATTTAATTAAAAAAAATATATTTTGCATTATTATAAATGTCTTTATTGTCACTTTTGATCATTTTAATGCGTCCTTCCTGAAGAAAATTATGAATTTCGTTCATATTGACCCCAAACTTTTGAACGGTAGTGTATATATATATACTTTATATAAAAACAAATGTTTTTTAAATATTCAGTATACATGCATGTGTGTGTATTATATATTTTAAAAAATATATATATATTTTTATATAAAAAATTATTATACACACACATATATATTATGTAACACAAACTTTTATTTTGGATGCCATTAATAGTGATTAATTGTTGTCCAGCACTAATTTAAATAGACTAATATATTTAAACGACTTTACTTGTTAGCATGCAAAGGCCTCCAATAAGACAAAAAGCATTTATGGATTTGAATTATTTTAATTTTGTTATGCAGAACTAGGCATTTATTTTAAATGTTTAAGTTCCAGCATAAATAAAAAATAAAATAAAAGTGAAAATAAAAATATATTTATATTAAGTGATCGACCAATATGAGTGTGAGAAACGCTAATTCACAAGCCAGGGTTTGTACAGAAACTGTAAAATGAAATTCCAGGACTTTTCAAGCACTACTTTTTGGGTTTTCAAGGACTACAATCAGAGATTGCACTTATCAAACAATATCTTTAGGATTTTTTACTTTTTTTTTTTTTTTTTTACTCAAATTACAGATATAAGAAATACAACATTATACATTAAATACAAAGTTTATAATGGATAGTGTTGTTCAATAAATATTATAATGTTGGCGTAATTCATATATCTTTTCAAAAAAAATTAAAAAAAAGTCATATATATTGTATTTAAATAAGTCAAGCACTTTTCAAGTACCTCTTCGTAAATATGGCTCTTTTCAAGGGTTTTCCAGAACTTAAATTTCAAAAAGTCAAATTCAAGTTCTTTAAGCACCTTGTATGAACCCTGACACACACACACACACACACACACACACACACACACACACACAACACACACACACACACACACTGTATAAACAACGTGTGAACAATCCCATAATGCCAGAGACGCAGGTAAAACACATGGGTCTATATTGAGATCAGAGTGATCAGACTAGCTGGGATTACAGGAGCTGAAGAAACCCAGCGCCACAGAGAGATTCAGTAATCTCCTGCTTTATTAACTCACGACCGCGTGTTGAGTCGCGTGTTGAACATGTGGCGTTCAGGGGCGTAACGATTCGACATCACGATACTGAACTCACCATACCATATTACTGCGATACTACAAGACATATGATAAAAGTTCAACAAAAAACAATTAAAATGCTAAATTTGATATTGCATTATGGGTGTAAATGAATAGGTTTGGATTTGCTGCTGGAAACACAATGAACAATAGAGACACCAGAATAACAATATTATAATTCTGAAGCTGAAATATAATTATTTTAGATGAATGTTTGCACTCTGTCACTGAATAAATATATTTAAAATAATGTATAGGCCACTTTCAGACATCGGGACATTATCAGGACACAAAAATATGCATTATTATACATTATATTCAACATTATATATAGTAGTTTAATGTAGTTATGCCACTAAAACTCTGAAAACTTGATTTTTTTCCTCACACAGTAATTTTTATTTTGGGTGAACTATCCACAACACATATTGATGCATTTGTATTGCGATATATTGTGACACCCATATACCTATTATACTATTTTAAAAGTTCCTAACGTTGATTTAGAGTCAAGTCCCCTTTATTTATATATAATACGCTTTTTACAATACAGATTGTTTCAAAGCAGCTTTACAGAGATAACAGGAAAATAATGTTGTAATAATATTGTTAAATATAAAATTAAATAGTTTCCTACAACAGGTTACATGCATCCAACGTCAAAAAAACACTTTAATTTTCTCATTTTTCAGATTTCTCAGAGTCTGAAACGGTTCGTTGGGAGATTCAGTCTCTAAACTCCGCCTCTCTGAGAGCTGCTCTGCTCGGATTGGTCAGATGGTCCAGTGTGATGTGATTGGTCGACCACTTACTAACGCTCATTACCATAACTGAATTTCAGCTCTGGATCTTCTAATGGCGTCGGTTTTAACATAGTTTGATTCATGATGTTCATGGAATTGATCTCTCAAATGATCATATTTCTCAATAATTCTCTTAAGCGATGTTCTTGATAGAGGATGCATTGAATGAAATAGCTCCCGTCATGTTACGTTACTTAACTAGATCATATGTTATAAATAAAAAACTCAATATTTTGAACTTTTACCTCAGTATGTTTCTTCTGTGAGTTGTTATGCTCATTTGTTTTGATTTCTCACAATAAAATCTCTGAGTCTCAAGATTATCATTATCAATGATAATGTTTATGTAAAAAAAAACTGAATAATTCTCGCGATTCGATGCGTCACTGGTTATTCGACGGACATTGGGTCCGTCAGACTGGAAGATTTTAGCGGTAATGTGACCAGGAATATTTAATCTGAATTCAAGACATTTTAATATTTTTTATGGCCTTTTATTAGGAAAACATTAAGACTTTAAGGACCCGCGGCCACCCTGGATATTATAATAAGTGTTGTTGTGAATGTAAAGTTAAAGTGATGCATTTCAGGGTTTTTCGGCTAGTTTTGCTTCCAGATTTCCAGAAGAATTTGGAAATTTGTATTGGACATTAAATGGCGACCCAATACAGAAACTGAATTGTTGGAACCCATATTTAATGCAAAGCATCAGATGCATGAAGATTTAACGTCTAGTAACAGACAGATTCTCTCTTTAACCTCAGATGCGACCCATGATCTGGTTATATAAGGTGGACTTAACTCGTAACAGGACAAAAGCTGCGCAGAAAACATGACAATCATCTTATCATTAAAGGATCGTTCACACAAAAATATGAATTCTCGTTCCAAACATGCATCTGTCATTTTTCTGTCTTTAGTAGAAAATAAAGTCTCATGGAATAACTTTGTGATCCTTTTTTTTTTTTTTTTTTGTCACCATCTGCTTTCAATGCATGAAAAATAGAAGCAAGAAAAGCTCAAATTATCACATATTTTAAAAATTGTTAAATTGTTTAAAAAAAAATTGTTAAATTGTTTAAAAAAAATTGTTAAATTGTTAAAATTGTTAAATTGTTAAAAAATTGTTAAAAAATTCACACATTGTGTTGCAAAACTAGATCAGTTAATATTTCCTTTCTCCCAAACTACTATTTTTAGCGCTATTTGGCCTCACTTTACAAAGTATGAAAGTGTGTGTGGTGTGTGTGTTGTGTGTGTGTGTGTGTGTGTGTGTGGTGAAGAGAGAGAGAATACGTCTCATATGAGAGGCAGATGTCGAGACGCTTTAAAGATGCAGCAAGGTTGAGAATCCAGATTACAGCTGGTTTATTTTTACCCACATCTATTTTTTGCTCTCTTTATATGTGATGGACACTCGCGTAGTGAAAGCAAGCGCTCGGGAGAGAGAAGCAAAGCAGTCTTCGGTTCTTTTTATGCACAAACCTCATTGTTTTTGCTTAGATCAAACACTGACTGTTCATTATTGCATATAGAAACACAAGAGGAAGTGGAACAGAAAAATGCAGGATCTCAAGACATGTTTGTAAAAGTTAAACTTTTTTTATCTTGAAACAAAACACTCACGGTTACACTTTATATTAAGGTGTCATTGTTACGGTGTAATTATATATTTAAGTACTGAGTAATATTAACTTTAGGGTTATTTTGCATGTAATTATGCATAATTTACTGTTATTACTATGGTAAAGTACATGTGACAAAGACACTGTAAAATAAAGTGTTCCTGTGCTTTTTATATTCTTCAGATTTTTATCAATTAACAGAAATGCTAAGTTTTATTTAATGATAATAACACAAATTCCAGCCTCCACTAAAATAATAATAGCATAACTTTTGCTTCATTTACATGTGATCACTCTGCTTATTTGGGTCATGACGGAATTTAGTTGTTTGTGTGCATTATTTTGTATTTATATATCTATATTTCAATTTATAATTAATTTCAATTTCTATTTTAATTTATATATATATATACACACACACACCACACAGAGAGGAACACTGGAATAACACACAGTTTTGTCTCTCACTCTCAATTATTACTAAAGAAAAGGTTAGTAAAAAATAAATAAATAATAAAATAAAAAAAGTCATTCAGATTCTTTGGCGTCAATTTTAGTTAAATTGGGTGTTTGTTTTATTAATGATTTTGGTATACTTATATTATAGAATATATAATGTGTGAAACTGTGAGAGAGTCTGAAATATTGTGTTTATATATTTATTATAATATTTGTTGTTTGATTGTGTGTATGTGTTTGTTTAATTATTTATTGAGAGTTAAGAAAACTGTATTTGCTTCATTGTATTGAAAACTATGATTAAATAAAAAAACAACACAGAGGACCACTGGCATAACACACAGTTTTGTCTCTGTGTTTATTACTAACGGGATGACCACACACACACACACACCACACATGCCACACACACACACACACACACACACACACACACACACACACACACACACACACACACACACACACACACACACACACACCTCCAGTGGAGGTTCAGAAGAGATGTTTAGTGCTAATGATGTCATACCTCATAACCTGACAGATCTCATTACCCAGCGTCGTCACCGGCTGTCAGGACGGGTAATTAAACCGCTGCCCATGATTGATTTCACACCCGTTACCCATGATTCAACGGCTCAACGAACACAAGACGAAATCCTATTCATTAACACTGAATGAGCCGTTTTATGATTCACTTGATGCTGCTAAAATGCGTTTCTTAAAGATAAAGACCCAGTGAAGTGCCTTGAAACGCGCGGCATTATTCAGTGTAATGATGTCATTTCCACGGGAACAGGAAGAGGGCGGGGCATAGGGATAGGGAACACGTGCCAGGTGCCACATTTACACTGCCTGAATCGTTCCCTGTCCCCTATATAGTGCACTGCGATTCACCATGTAGAAAATAGTAAACTTGTGAACTAGTGACTGATTTCAGCCGCAGCTTCAGCATCCGTTTATAATGAAGGGGCGGAGCTTTAGATTCTAGAGAGCATTTGATTGGACAGAAAATCTGATGAGAAGCCGAAGTGCAGAGTGATGTCATCAAAATCATTGATCCGGAAGTGAGAGACTAAGTTTTGAATGCTTATATCTTCTAAATTTAATTTTGTGATTGTTTTGGAGCGCACACTAGCTAACAGATAACAGTACGGCTAACATATTCATACTAAAAGCCAAAAACATTTTGATTTCATGGGGACTTTAAACATAATATTTAGTGTATTTTGCAAGGTTCTCACACCTTTTGACCAATGACTTTTTAATCCTGGGAACGAATGCATTTAAATTCCTTTGCTTGTTAGCATGCAAAGGCCTTTTCTTTATGCAACTTAACCATGACCAAAAATAAAAAAAATCATTCACACGAGATCGACCAATAAGAGCTGGTTGTTAAAATAGCCATTAGTGCCATTTCTCAGGCACTTTTTTTTTACTGGCCACAGGAAACCTGAATGTGGAGTCGGTTAGGCGTGTTGTCTACTGTTTCTAACGCCCTACCTCACTATTGTGTCCCCTCAGGTTGAAGTTGATGCGCTGTGGGGTGGTTCGGTCTCTCCGGCAGTGGCTCGAGGTGAACGTGACGCCCACGACGCCCCTGCCGTTCCCCGTGGCGAGCCAGCCTTCCTCATAATAGCGTCTCCTGCACACGGGCTTCTCCTTCTCGCTTCGGGGGACGCGGCCCTTCCAGGACAGGCACAAGATGTTGGAGTCGCTGCACAGCACGGGACCGTTCTCCACCGCTGCAAACATATCTGATCTCGCAATTCACGCAAATCCACAAAGTCACCCGGCTCACCGGCGGGTCCTTGGGGTCCAGGTGAGAGCGGCTGGCTGTTCACAACCAAGAATGCATCTGCAAAACTGCATAAAACTACTAGCAAGGCACATATATCATGCTGATAGGCTAACACACACACAACAAGTGCCCGGATATCCAAGGAGTTCACCTTGTGTGTCCGATTCCCAACAGCAAAGAGGTTGAAAATATCCAAGTCTCAAAGAAAACTTTCCCCTCCTTCAGGCTCGAAGCTTAACCTCATGATGTCATTACGCACGATGCTCCGTTCGTGGTGATGTCACCGACGGATGATGAAAACGCTCCGGTCCTCGTGCTCGTGGCAGCGGCAGCAGCGCGCGCACGGGATTCTCCTGCGCGTGTCGTCATCGCATCAGAGGAGCCACCGGCCAATCAGCGTCGGGGATTCCTTTTAGAGGACAACGGCAGACATATAAACACAATTAGCGATTCAAGAATTCATCAGCAGCGCAATTAATCATGATGAGCATCTCTACAACAACATAAAAGTCTCGAATTATGTTGTGGCTATCAGTTTAAAAACTCAAAACCCAAATGTTAGTTTGCTAGGAAACACTTTCTAAGCAGAATAAATGGCCGTTTCACCTCAGAATTTCGGGGAAAAAAACACCTGAAATTACAGTACAGCAACACAAAACGAAGAATTAAAGATATATATTTTAAAAACGATCCCTCATTCAGTGCTCTAGTTCACAAGTAAACGCCTCAAACATCCTAAATGCCGCATCTTTTAACCGCTTTATGCGAGATCCAACACTAATATTTTGAGAATAAGTACATCTTAATCGATCCTGATGAACTCGAGAAAATAAAACAAACATGATCACACAATACGTGCTTGTTAGATTTAACAGTTGACACTTCTGAGAAACGCGTTTAGATACAATATTTACGTGTACTCGGTTGATTCGTGTAGTAAAACGAATTTGTAACGTTAATCATCCCGTTGTGAAATAAACCCCTCTTTGCTGCATTTCTGCGTCTCTGGCTTTTGTTAGCTCCGCAGCTACACTCACTTCGCGCGCTCCCTCATTGTTTTTCCACTATAAAACGCAATAGTAGGATGAGCTAGACGAACGGAACCGGTCTAGGGATGATCCCGAAACCCAAAGGACCCGTGGCGATCTTTACCTGTGAGTGTGGATGTGAGAAGAGTGTGTTTTTAGCGCTGCTGTCTCTGATTCCGATGATGCCTGGGCCGCTGCGCTGGGTCACGTGACCACCATATGATCACACATTATATATTTTCCCCTCAGTGATTTCTTTCCAGAACGTGTACAGGGGATGTGTATTTATTTGTTTTTTAAACTAATATAGCAGAAAAAACACTTAAATAAATAAAGTCATAAAAAATATATAATTCTTCACGGTGAATCGTGTCTCATAATTTTATTATTTATTAATTTATTATTTTTATTTTTATATTTTATTTATTTTTGATTATATTAAAAAATAAGCAAAACAAAACAAAAATACTAATTACTTATAATACAGGATGTTTTCATAGCTTTTTATTTAAATAAATTCCTCATAATGAATTATAAATCAAAATGCTTCATTTCTACGCGTTCACCTAACATTGGCCGGTATAAATTAGAATTAAAGCATGCTACAAAACTCAAACTTATTTTTCTTTTTTTATTTGGTTAGTTGGTTTCAGTGTGATTGTAATCAAAATGTTCATAATTGAAATAATGATGTGTTTGGATGTTTGGAAGTATTGTGTCAATAAAGTTTTTTTTAGCGATACAGTTATTCAGTCACAATAAATTATTAGACATTACAAATACATAAACTAGTTTTAGTTTGTTTGTTTTTTAACACAAAAGCGGCTAACCTCTATTTTGATTCCCTGTCGTTAGGGGCACCGTTTCCCGCGTCTGTGTTTTGAGGTCACTTCCGTCCGCCTGTCGAGGCAGAAAACATGGCGGCTTCCATAGCGAGCGTCCTTTCTAAGACCGTTAATAGACACTTCTTACAGGTATTGCAGACTCTTTCACACGGTTTTATCTGTCTCTTTGTTACTACACGAGCGCAGTTGTTGATTCTGCTGAATGTTTAATCTGTTCTCTATCACAGGCTGCTGCAATACAGCATCAAACACGGTCAGTTTCACACTTTTCTGCGGCTGTTTGAAAGCTTAATGCTTAAAGCTAAAAATGCTTAATTTAGTGGCGTGTACGTTTGTTTTCAGGTTGATCCACACATCACCGTCTCCTGTCGTGAGTATCTGCTTTTAAAATCTAATGTTTAATATTACTGTATCACAGTAGCCTGTGATTGTGTAAGCATGTAAATTTGATTGACAGGTGTCAGAGGAGCCGGACACTCTCTATCAGAGGCTGTCAGTGGAGGTCAAAGGTCACGATAGGGCAGTTCTGGACAGTTATGAGTGTTTCGCGACTCTGGCCGCTCGAGAGCTCGGACTCACCCTGGAGAAAGTGTGAGTATTATCGAGCTGAACTCATTTTTATTTTTTATTTATATGCAGGGTTTGAAATTAACTTTTTCACTCACAGGCCAACTCTACATTAAGTTACCGGCCATTCAGAACTTCTATTAGCCAAAAGAAACCAAGTTAACTACGTCACAGCTTAGCCTATGTATATATATATATATATATTTCATACATTAATTTCTTATTCACACAAAATCCTGTCATCCGTCATCTCCTCTTTCATCCTCATCACTATAAATGTGTTTTAGGTGGACAGATTAATACAGTACAAATAACTTTTTTTAAAGTAGGATTTTGGAAAGAAGACATGTATTTTCTGTTCACCAAATGCTTTTTAATCTTCGCTATTGCTTCAATGCAAATGAACAAGCGTGCCGTTATGTGTTGTGTAGTGACGTGTACTATATTTACATGGCTTGGATGGCTAACAACTTTCTCCAATTAAATAGTGACAAGACAGAAGTCATTATTTTTGGTTCTCCCAAGGCAAGATGCACTGTGGTGGAAAATTTAGGTCACCTCACCCCATTTATCAAACCTTATGCCAGAAATTTGGGTGTCATTCTTGACTCAGAACTCTGCCTTGACAAACAGATTAGTTCTGTTGTCAAGAACAGTTTTTACCAGCTCAGAATGATTTCCCGCCTGAAGTCATTCCTATCTCGTGACGATCTTGAGAAAGTTATCCATGCCTTTATTACATCACGGCTGGATTATTGTAATTCCCTCTACTTTGGCCTCCCACAATCATCACTCAGACGTCTGCAGTTGGTACAAAACGCAGCAGCGCGTCTTTTAACTGGCACTAGCACATCACCCCCATTCTGGCCTCCTTGCATTGGCTCCCAGTTCTTTTTAGGATTCAGTTTAAAGTTTTATTGTTTGTTTTTAAGGCACTTAATGGGCTCGCCCCAACTTATATCACCGACCTTGTACAGCCATACTCAGTTCAAAGGTCACTGAGATCCTCAAACAAAGGGCTCCTGCTTGTGCCGCGCTCAGGGCTTAAGCAGAGGGGTGACAGAGCTTTTGCAGTTGTGGAACCGGCTCCCTCAGGATATTAGATCTGCCCCCTCCATTGCTCTATTTAAATCGAGGTTAAAAACTCATTTTTATTCCATGGCCTTCATTGTTTCCTAACCTGGCACTCCGGTTTGTTCTTTGTATTTCTGTGTTGTGTGCCCTGATATTGAATGTTTTCTTTTTATTCATGTTTTATGTTTATGACCACTGATTCCATGTGTTTTTAATTTCTGTCTTTTTAGTTATTCATTGTACAGCACTTTGGTCAGTTCTGCGCTGTGTGTAAATGTGCTTTATAAATTAAAATTACTTACTTACTTACTATATTTAATATGTCATGAAGACTCACGAGTATTTGTGCTAAATCTAATAATATAATCTATGCTTTTCAGGAAGGTCTAACATTAGTTTTCAGCTACAGAAATAGAATAAAATAATCAAATGTAAAATAACATTGCATATTTGACTGTATAAATTAAAGATTAATCCAGTTCAATTTAGAGCTGATTCAGTAGATACACACAGATACTGTGAGTTTTCCTTCTCGATCGTATGAGTTCACTTATATAACCGTGTGTGTGTGTGTGTAGGTTTGAGCCGCTCAAACACATTGATAAACTCACGCTGCTGAAGTCCATTCACATCTTCAAGAAGCACCGAGTGCAGTACGAGATGAGGACTCACCGCCGCCACATCCAGGTCTAGACACACACACACACACACACACGCACGCACACCTCTGTGCTCATGTGCTGCTCTTGGGTTTCTAGCCTGGGTCATATTTTAAAGCTCAGCGTAGCTTCAAAAGAGTCTTGTGTTCATTATAAGGTTTTCAGTGATGGGATTTTACATATAAAAATGTGTGTTTACAGGCTATAAAATGTATATAAAAAATATAATAAACTATTTATAAAATTGTATAATTACTGATATACACTTTACTATGAAATATACATGAATATGCTGTATATAACTATACAAAATTATAAATGTGAAATTTACTATGAAATATACATATGATATATATAATTTGATACAAAATTATAAGTGTGTATATATTAAATATATTTTTATAACATTTATACACATATAATGTGTGTGTGACTAAGTTAGTGTTTATTTCTACATACATACACATATATAAATATATTTTTTAAATAGAAATCTCTACTTTTAAAATGCCAGGTCATTACAACTTCATGTTTGTGACTTTCAGATTTCTCGAATAACGGGATCAAGCGCGCGGGTTTATCTGGAGTATATCCAGCGTAATCTGCCGGAGGGCGTCGCCATGGAGATCACCAAGGTAACCACATCTCTCTCACACACACACACACACACACACACACACACTCTACAAACAGACCAGTGTGATATTAAGTGTGTTTAAGTTGATAAAGCGTGTTTCCTCCTCAATAACAGTGTTTGTTCTCGATAGACTGTGGTTGAAAAGATCCCGGAGCACATCCAGAAACCAGTGTGGGACACAAACACACAATGAAGAACACACACACACCCACACACCCACACCCAATGACTCTCACACACACACCCAATGACTCTCACACACACAACCATTGAGGAACAAACCAATTCTCAAATAAAAGACTTTACACAGACGCTGAAATCAGCCAGATAAAGGCTTGTCAATATTATGTGTTAAACTCATTTAGATCTGAACAATTTAACTGTATAACATAAATCAGACCTGCAAACTCCTCAGAGTAAAAAAGGTGACAGTGTTACGCGCGGGGGGGGGGGGGGGGGGGGGGGGGTTTAAAACGGTTGCTAGGGTGTGGTTACACAGTTACATGTTGTTCTGGATGAACACTATACTGTATATAATATATAATTATCATAGGATTGGCAAAGGAGAAAAAGGGCAGTAAAATATAAATGAACCATGATGAGCAATACATTTGTTACTGTATTTATTATTCTTTGTTAATGAAAATACAGCTGTTCGTTGTTTGTTCATATTACTTCACAGTGCATTAGGCTAACTAATGTTAACAAATATAACTTTTAATTGTAATAATTAAGGCTACTAGTAAATAGTGAAATTAACATTACCAAAGATTAATAAATGCTATTTATTTATAGAGATTAAGAAGTGCAGTTTATGAATAGTTAATATTAACTAGTTTGGTGTTATCGATTTGTTATACACCGATTCAGATCTCTTTTGAAGAGACAGATGTTGGACAGATCAGTTATTTTAACCATTCATAAAAGTGAATCGGTTCAAATGAGTCATTAGTTCGCGAATCGGACGTGCCATTAGCTGACACACACACAGACACGGCACGCGTTGTGTGATTATCCCAGCAGATAAGGACATCGCAAGAAATCTCTGAAAATGCTCCACGTGAAACTTTGATCTTTTACTATCGTGTCAATTCTCAATAGATTTTGATTAATATGCGCGATGGAGGGAGAGCAAGGCAGTTTGAATACAGTGAGAGAGTGCGCGCGCGACCGGCTCTCTCTCTCTCTCTCTCTCGTTCGTTCTTTCAGCGCCCTGTCACGAGCGCAGCATAACAAAGCGGTAGCTAACGTTATTTGAATCAAGCAAACAACTAGCTGTTGTTTTTGCTCCAAAAAAGCTTGATTTACCTCGAATTTCACATAAGATTCCTTCACGTTATGAGTTTCCATCAGACTCGCGTGGTAGCCACTAACCAGGGGTCTCATCCACTGGCGATTCTGACGCAAGTGCTAAGATTCCGATTGGCCAAGAGAAAAAGTACTAAGATTCCGATAGGCCCAGAGAAATGTCAATTATAAGAATTATGCAATAATAATTCGCAATTCTAGGGCAGCCTATACCCCCCCCCCCCCCCCCCCCCCCCGAAAAAAAACTCTCCGGTTCTACGCGATTCACGTGAATGACCCATTTGACCAAGAAAACGGCGATTATCGCCGAAAAGCGACAAGTTTGCAGGTCTGATAAATACATTTATGAGGTGTATTTCCTTTTTCAGTTTTTTTTTAGCTAACCGTCTCTTTCAACATGGGTATGATGCATTTTTCCATCTATTATTTATTTTTAGCGCTGGGCAACAATTAATCGCATCCTAAATAAAAGTTTGTTTACATTTAATTTCACACATTTTTCCTAAATATATACATTGTGTGTATTTATATATACAAAATAATTATACACAATACACACATGTACTGGTATATTACTTTTATTTTGGCTGCGATTAATCGTTGACCAGCATTGTTTATTTAGTTAGTTAATACTGTCAGTTTTGTCTCTACATTATAAAAGATGATTGTGTCTGTAGATAGACATCAGAAATGTTAATTTGTGCTATATTTAGCATTTAATAAATCAGTAACTGTTGTGATTTGACTTCAGTGATTAAATCAGAAGATGTGGACAATTAAACACTAACACAGGTTTGCAGAAACATCCCTTTAATTCAAGAGGAGCACCAGTGACATCAGGTGTGTGTGTGTGTGTGTGTGTGTGTGTGTGTGTGTGGTCCAGATGAGATGTTACTTACACGATCCTGCAGCACAAACCAAATGACTCTTTCCTCTGAATCAAGAGTCAAATGATTCACTGTTCGTTCGCTCATGAACACAGAACAGTAAGACGTGTCAAATACATCATCATACAACAATTAAAACATTTAGATTCGAGATGAAGAAGTGTCTGGAGATGTTAATCACTGTAAACATGATAAACGACACAATTACATGTTCCTCAGATCTGGAGAATCTTTCAAATATATTGTGAATCATTTTGTTTTAAAGGAAATAAACTTGTTTTGCATTATTTTCCTGTAATCTCTGTAAAGCTGCTTTGTAATAATCTGTGTTGTATAAATAAAGCTGACTTATGAACACAGTGCAGAATAATGCAAATTAAATTGCTTTTTTTTACTATCTGCTATAAAAAACTATTTATTATGCACTGATGAATAAACACTTTCCTATTCATTGTTTGCATTAAAAAACATCAGATGTGACGGAATCTGCTAATATTATCATGCAATAATGCATTTTAACTTTGGTTCCAATTATATAATGATTTTTATTATGTTTTATAAAGATACTATAACATTTATATTTAGGTAAAAACCACAATATGGATCTTTACAATGAAAAACACTTTCTTAATTTCAACATTTACTAATACATGATTAAAATCAAAAGTTGTATCTGTTAAAATAACACTTTACTATAATCTTTCATTCGTTAACATGAACTAACAAATTAACATTATTAATCCTAGATAAAGAGATTGAGAGAGGCAGAGAGAGATAGAGAGATAAAAAGAGAGTGAGATTGAGAGAGATAAAAAGAGAGGCAGAGAGAGATAGAGAGATAAAAAGAGAGAGATTGAGAGAGAGAGATAAAAGAGAAGAAGAGAGATAAGAGAGAGATAGAGAGATAAAGAGAGAGTAAAAGAGAGGAGGCAGAGAGAAGATGAGAGAAGAGAGATAAAAAAGAGAGATTGAGAGAGATAAAAGAGAGATGAGAGAGAGATAAGATAAAAGAGAGAGAGATTGAGAGAGATAGAGAGATAAAGAGAGAGAGAGAGATAAAAAGAGAGAGAGAGAGATGAGAGAGATAAAAAGAGAGAGAGATTGAGAGAGAGGCAGAGAGAGATAGAGAGATAAAAAGAGAGAGATTGAGAGAGAGAGGCAGAGAGAGATATAAGAGAAGAGATAAAGAGAGAGAGAGATAAAGAGAGAGGCAAACTCACCGTGTTATGAGGGGGCGGGGCTTCTCGCTGTGGGGGCGGGGCTTGGAGGAGATGAGTGACAGACGGGCTGGTCCTCATACGAGTGTCCGGATGCTTCCAGAAGGGTGTCTCACTCACCCCTTCAGGAGACAAGAAGAGTCAGAGCAACACACACAACACGTTTGCCGTCGACGCCGCACACTTCGGGAAGGAATCAACCTACCACTAATTTACTGATAGCTGAGACTGCGTACGGAGAAGCATCACACACACACACACACACACCTCACTGTCCAGTATTCAGAAACACCAACACTCGTCAGATGCTGATATTAGCTGTAATAAAACGGATTAATCAGAATAATGTTCTGCAGCTCTGAGATTAATGATCCAGATTATTAATTATGTTGATGGCTTCACACAAGTCAAAAGTTTGGACGCACCGACTGATTTTGTGATCCTGGAGATGAGAATATTATCTGGTCACCCATTGATTTCCATTGTATTTTCTTTCTTTTTTTTTATTCTATGGAAGTCAATGGGGACCAACAAGGTGTTTTGATGAACGTTGGCAAACACACAATTACTGGTATCCATTAGGGCTGTCACTTTACGTTCGAAAATCGATTGCACAATCGATCGACCAACCAACAAAAGTATCGAAACGAAAATAGGGAATCGATTTTAACGGCCTTTTTTTTATGTATTTTTTTTTTTTTTTTTTTTTTACCAAAAATGTGTTTTAGGTGGACAGATCAATAGAACATGTAGGATGTTGGAAAATAATAATGTCTTTTCTGTTAACCAAATGCTTTTTAATATTCGCTATTACTTCAAGGCAAGTGAACAAGCGCGCCGTTTTTGTTGCCAGAGCCGTTGCTTAGTGACGTGTGTGTTCAAGTAAGCCAGAAATGCGCAGATTATGCGCAATACGCTGTATTTAATATATCACGAGGACTCATAGATGTGTATATCTCTATGAGAGGACTCACGAGTTGTGTATTTGCGCTGAATCCACACAGATTTGGCTTACACGAACTTCCACAGCAAAGAAAGTGAGTAACATAGACGCACGCCTCTTGATTTGACAGCGTTAGCCGCCAAAGTTAATTTTTACCCGCATTTGGCGAGTTGAGGGTGTTAATTTCAATCCCTGAATGCTGCACTCCTGTTTGTCATTGTGCACGAAACTTCACGCCAATAAATCATCAGGAATATTACTGACTTGTGCGCGTCTCAAGCGCCCTCTTCACGTTCGTCCTAATGCCTGTTAGTTGTCAGGGATTTGCCTATATTTGGTGTTGAAAATGGAAACGTCTTTAGACACGGAAAATCGATTTTACAATCGATTCAATGAACACTTATGTCTCAAAAATCGAACAGGATTTTTTCACAAAAGTGACAGCCCTAGTATCCATTGACATCCATAGAATGAAGAAAAAAAATACTAGGGAAGTAAATAAATACAAATTATTCTGATTGTGTTCAACAAAACAAAGAAACTCAGTTTTTACGGGAAGAGTAATGACAATTTTTGGGTGTACTGTCCCTTTAAATTCTTGTTTTTCATGCCAGCTTTTACTTTGGCTTATGTTACATTTCTTCTCACAGGGTTAATCAAACATGCATTAAGGATTTTTTTTGTGCAACCTGAAATTGTGCAATGCATTAATTTCTTTACATAACTAAAAGAATTGCCAGGAAAAGGTGAAGTTCATCTTTTATAGTGTTTATAAAGCGTCCAGAGCCGTTTTCATCCCCACTTTCTTCCGTTTGTGTCATTTCAGTTTTGAATCACGTTACTGTTATTATAACACATACATAAAGACATCGAGTGTCTGCAAACTTTTACTATTTAGTGTTTTAAATCACTCGATGATGCGTGTTTATGCATCTGAACTTTAGTTTTAGAAAGAGTCAAGAAGTGTTTTAATGTTGAATAATAAAAGTACATTTACTTCATGTGCTTGAGTTTTCAGCCCTCTAGGCAACTTTAATTCAGTGTATTTCAAATTTACTCAATTAAACAGTCATTATGTGCTTAATTATGCATTTCTGCAATGATGTAAATATATATATATATATAAGAATATTCATAATAAACACATCAGAGTGAAATATTTCGTTTACATTGCTGTCCATTTGGCTTGAGAAATGATCAGTACTTTAAAAAAATGCATTACATAAATGGACATTCAGCTTTTGGTTTAAATGAACAATAAAAAAGAGAGGTCATTTTATCTTAACTTTATTGTTTTGTTTGTCAAAACTAAGTCAAAAGCTGTTATCTGTTCAATTTACATTCACAAATTCACATGACTTTATCAGTTACAATACGTGAATGTGCCATAATAACACTTCAAAACTCAACACAGAGGGTTTTTAGCTTTACTTTTTACTATTTTGAATCAAATACTTGGCCTTAAAATAGAAAAGCAAGGAAATATATTTATTTAAAGATGAAGTATAAATCGTAGCGCTACTCTACTGTCATGTTAAAACGAATCCATGTATTTGTGAGTTTAACATTCAACCAAATAAAAGAAAAGAAACATGAATACTTTTCAACAGCAATATTCTCACTTGACTAGGTAGCTGCACATTTATGATATTAAATCATTATTAATTAATGAGCACTACACATGAAGATGAACTGCTTGTGAATGCCATATTTGAGACGTCCCAGGATTACAGAAATATCAACGACACAAGCTTGAGGAATAGCTTCTCTAAAGCCTCACTTGTTCTCTTGGAATAAAGGAACAGGATTGTTTAAGGCTCACAGGAATAGCACCACGCTGACTATACACAACACTTAGGGAGTAAAACACTTCATTTATATCAACTTAAGAACATCTTCCTCAGAGTGAGAGTGCTTTTAAAGCGATACTTCACCCAGGAATGAAGTTTAGCCCATGATTTACTCACTCTGAAGTCATGCTAGGTGTGTATGACTTTCTTCTTTTAGACAAACACAATCAGAGTTATAATAAAAGCAAGCTTTATAATGGGAGTGAATGGGTTTTTGGTTTTGGAAGTCCATAAAAGTGTATATCATTATATGCATCTATCATCATAAAGTGCATAATTCTTAAAGTCATCTTCCATCATAAAAGAGCATTTATTCATATATTCATTATAAAAGTGCGTCTATCCATCATAAAAGTGCATATATTCATGATATTCTTCCTCTTATAATGAATAGATGCACTTATATTATGAAGAGAGATGCACTTTTATGATGAATAGAAGCACTTTTTATGATGAATATATTCACTTTTATGATGAATATATGAATTTAATTACTTTTATGATGAATAGACGACTTTTATGATGAAACACTTTTATGAATGAATTAATATTCACTTTTATAATGAATAGACGCACTTTTATGATGAATATATGAATTAATTCACTTTTATAATGAATAGACGCACTTTTATGATGAATATATGAATATATGCACTTTTATGATGGATATATGCACTTTTATGATGGATATATGCACTTTTATGATGAATATATATTAATTCACTTTTATGATGAATATATGAATATATGCACTTTTAAGATGAATATATTCACTTTTATGATGGACAGATGCACTTTTATGATGAATATATTCACTTTTATGATGAAGATGCACTTTTATGATGGATAGATGCACTTTTACGGACTTCCAAAAACAAAAATCCATTCACTCCCATTATAAAGCTTTGAAGAGCCAGGACATATTTTAATATAACTATGATTGTATTCGTCTGAAAGAAGAAAGTCATGTACACCTAGGATGGCATTAGGGCGAGTAAATCATGGGCTAAATTTCATTTTTGGGTGAACTATCCCTTTAAATGTGTTTCGGGATTTTTTCCTCAAAGGAAGTAACATATATATATATAAAAAAAATAAAAAGGTAGCGTGTTTGTTACAGTAAAAGGACCTGCGAGTCTGTTCGGACAGAAATGAGTGAGCGGTGGACATTAACGCTACAGATTTTAGTTGCGTTAAAACTTCCGGCCACCAGGGGGCCCCGGCCAGCGCTGGCCCCTGCCTGGAGGCGGGTGGGGCAGAGGAGGGCCGATCCGTTGTGGTAACTGCATGAAAGGATAAAATCACACATTTTGATTGGCCTGCTGTGCTCAAGAGGCGCCGAAACTCGTCATTTTTTGCAAATGCGTTATTTAAAAAACACAGAATTCAAGAAAAACAGGGTGTCATGCACTATAGGGGCTTTTGCACTGGAGGAACCTTTTCATAAGCTGTGTCCCAAATGACGCACTACACACTATCAGTGCGTCCCAAATCTCGTACTTCTGCACTTTTCTACGCCATTCTGTAGTATAAATAGTGCGAGTAGTGCGTTCACACTGACAAATCCTAAAAAGAAAGAGTGCACTTTAAGTTCTAGGAACTCCTTCTGGAGGAACTAATTTACTCCTACTTCAGAGTCGGTCTAAACCAGCGCTATAGGAACTACAGTGACGTTAGTGAACGCTGATTGGCCGAACGCACGCGAGACACAAGAACCCGCCATTTTAAAGCTCAAAGCACAGATTATAGCCTATATATTTACTCCACAAACTAACTCTACACATAAAACAGTGATAGATGAAGCTCTTAATCTTTACGCTGAGGAGAAAACCCAACGCAACATTTGAGGGGGTCACGGGAAACATGATCAAGTCTTTCTGCTCAGCTAGCGACACTAGATATAAACCACACGCTATACGCTAATACCTTTTCATTACTATCTACTTTCTACGTATAACAGTTCTATCTAATGACGTATTCAACAGGACTGTTAGACAGATCGTACACTAACAGGAGAACGACAGTGCCGTCAAAATAAAAGTCCCAACAACAAGTGTGTCTTACGTCAGAGTTTCTACTAGCCGTGTGAACGCAACCAGGAAAACGTTCCTAAGGGAAGCATTAGTTCTCGGGGAACTATCCTGGAGGCTCGATCCTAGAACTATCCGGTGCGAAAGCCCCTTGTGTCATTTTAGTTTTAGCCGTGGTTCTGCACTGTCACGCCCCGAAGAGACTCTTCTTCGCATGTGCGTTTGTGAAGGCGGACGAGTGTGTTCTTACCCTCTGGGGTGGAAGAAACGGGGCGGGCCGGGCGGCATCATGCCCCGCCCCCTCGGATGTGGGGGCCGTCCTCTGAAGGCCGGGTGTCCTGGTGGCGGGGGAGGAGGCGGCGGGCCGTGCCTGAAACCACACACACACACACACACACAACACACACACACACACACACACACACACACACACACACACACACACACACACACACACACACACACATTACACCAAGTCACCAAGACTTTCAGTCTTTCTCTCTTGAAGTTGTAGAAGTTGTCGTATAATATTATAAGTATAACATAATTAAAACAAACTTAGAAAAACAAAACATTTAGTTGAGACAAATGCAAAAAAAAAAAAAAAAAAAAAAAATACAATTCTATAAAAGATTCTTTAAATGTACTTGTGCTAAAAATTGCAAAATACATTCTGGATCCATAGATAAGTCCTTAAAAAGTGTGTCCTGATCAAACTAAAAATTAAAGATTGGGCAATCCCAAAGAATTTGGTTTGGGATCGGCAACGAGTGAATCTGAGCTGAGTGAGTGAGTGGAGGCGGGGCTCGATTGAATATTCATAGAACTGCGCATACTAAATGAGGCAAGGGTGTCGAGTTACATTCAAGATATTTTAAGGCATGAAGAATTAATGACGCTTAAATATGTAATTTTGTTGATCAAAGGGATAAAAATATTGACTACAGGGGGACTTTAAAATCAAGAAATCGATAGTCAACCCAGCCCTAGATGCTATTAAAAAAGGCACATCTGTTGAATGCAGCAAATATAAACTGTGTGTGGTGGAGGTCCTCTCATGTATATGTGTGTTGGAGGTGGACACCTGTGCATGTGTGTTGGAGGTGGACACCTGTGCATGTGTGTTGGAGGTGGACACCTGTGCATGTGTGTTGGAGGTGGACACCTGTGCATGTGTGTTGGAGGTGGACACCTGTGCATGTGTGTTGGAGGTGGACACCTGTGCATGTGTGTTGGAGGTGGACACCTGTGCATGTGTGTTGGAGGTGGACACATGTGCATGTGTGGTGGAGGTGGACACCTGTGCATGTGTGGTGGAGGTGGACACCTGTGCATGTGTGGAGGAGGTGGACACCTGTGCATGTGTGGTGGAGGTGGACACCTGTGCATGTGTGGTGGAGGTGGACACCTGTGCATGTGTGGTGGAGGTGGACACCTGTGCATGTGTGGTGGAGGTGGACACCTGTGCATGTGTGGTGGAGGTGGACACCTGTGCATGTGTGGTGGAGGTGGACACCTGTGCATGTGTGGAGGAGGTGGACACCTGTGCATGTGTGGTGGAGGTGGACACCTGTGCATGTGTGGTGGAGGTGGACACCTGTGCATGTGGACACCTGTGCATGTGTGGTGGAGGTGGACACCTGTGCATGTGTGGTGGAGGTGGACACCTGTGCATGTGTGGAGGAGGTGGACACCTGTGCATGTGTGGTGGAGGTGGACACCTGTGCATGTGTGGAGGAGGTGGACACCTGTGCATGTGTGGAGGAGGTGGACACCTGTGCATGTGTGGTGGAGGTGGACACCTGTGCATGTGTGGTGGAGGTGGACACCTGTGCATGTGTGGTGGAGGTGGACACCTGTGCATGTGTGGTGGAGGTGGACACCTGTGCATGTGTGGTGGAGGTGGACACCTGTGCATGTGTGGTGGAGGTGGACACCTGTGCATGCGTGGTGGAGGTGGACACCTGTGCATGCGTGGTGGAGGTGGACACCTGTGCATGCGTGGTGGAGGTGGACACCTGTGCATGTGTGGTGGAGGTGGACACCTGTGCATGTGTGGTGGAGGTGGACACCTGTGCATGTGTGGTGGAGGTGGACACCTGTGCATGTGTGGTGGAGGTGGACACCTGTGCATGTGTGGTGGAGGTGGACACCTGTGCATGTGTGGAGGAGGTGGACACCTGTGCATGTGTGGTGGAGGTGGACACCTGTGCATGTGTGGTGGA
The DNA here is from genome assembly GCA_036326025.1 of Chrosomus eos. Lineage (NCBI taxonomy): Eukaryota > Metazoa > Chordata > Actinopteri > Cypriniformes > Leuciscidae > Chrosomus > Chrosomus eos. The sequence continues at coordinate 1,709,571 of CM070822.1, read as the reverse complement.
GGTGGACACCTGTGCATGTGTGGTGGAGGTGGACACCTGTGCATGTGTGGTGGAGGTGGACACATGTGCATGTGTGGTGGAGGTCGACACCTGTGCATGTGTGGTGGAGGTGGACACCTGTGCATGTGTGTTGGAGGTGGACACCTGTGCATGTGTGGCGGAGGTGGACACCTGTGCATGTGTGGCGGAGGTGGACACCTGTGCATGTGTGGCGGAGGTGGACACCTGTGCATGTGTGGTGGAGGTGGACACCTGTGCATGTGTGGTGGAGGTGGACACCTGTGCATGTGTGGTGGAGGTGGACACCTGTGCATGTGTGTTGGAGGTGGACACCTGTGCATGTGTGGCGGAGGTGGACACCTGTGCATGTGTGGCGGAGGTGGACACCTGTGCATGTGTGGCGGAGGTGGACACCTGTGCATGTGTGGTGGAGGTGGACACCTGTGCATGTGTGGTGGAGGTGGACACCTGTGCATGTGTGGTGGAGGTGGACACCTGTGCATGTGTGTTGGAGGTGGACACCTGTGCATGTGTGGCGGAGGTGGACACCTGTGCATGTGTGGCGGAGGTGGACACCTGTGCATGTGTGGCGGAGGTGGACACCTGTGCATGTGTGGCGGAGGTGGACACCTGTGCATGTGTGGAGGAGGTGGACACCTGTGCATGTGTGGTGGAGGTGGACACATGTGCATGTGTGGTGGAGGTCGACACCTGTGCATGTGTGGTGGAGGTCGACACCTGTGCATGTGTGGTGGAGGTGGACACCTGTGCATGTGTGGTGGAGGTGGACACCTGTGCATGTGTGGTGGAGGTGGACACCTGTGCATGTGTGGTGGAGGTGGACACCTGTGCATGTGTGGTGGAGGTGGACACCTGTGCATGTGTGGTGGAGGTGGACACCTGTGCATGTGTGGTGGAGGTGGACACCTGTGCATGTGTGGTGGAGGTCGACACCTGTGCATGTGTGGTGGAGGTCGACACCTGTGCATGTGTGGTGGAGGTCCTCTCATGTGCATGTGTGGAGGCGGAGGCGGTGGCGGACCCAAGTTCATTCCCATCGGCCCGCCTCGACCTCGACGGCCACGCATGTCCGGATACGGCCACGTCCTTCCCATGCCTCTCCTGCAGCACAGAGAGAAAAACTGTTTTTCATAAACGGGTTCATTAAAATTATTTAAAGCGATAGTTCACCCAAAAATTAAATTTAGCCCATGATTTACTCACCCTGAAGTCATGCTAGGTGTATATGACATTCTTCAGATAAATGAAGAAATATTCGCCGTAGTAAATCGATCCGTTGGCCGTCTGCTATTTGTTTTAGTTGATATGTTTTAAATATGGATATTTTTCACTTTATTAACCCCTCGGAGCACGTGGAGTATTTTAATCATGGATAGATGCACTTTTATGATGGATAGACGCACTTTTATGATGGACAGACGCACTTTTATGATGGATAGATGCACTTTTATGATGGACAGATGCACTTTTATGATGGATAGATGCACTTTTATGATGGACAGATGCACTTTTATGATGGATAGATGCACTTTTATGATGGACAGATGCACTTTTATGATGGATAGATGCGCTTTTATGATGGATAGATGCACTTTTATGGTGGATAGATGCACTTTTATGATGGACAGATGCACTTTTATGATGGATAGATGCACTTTTATAATAATAATAATAATAATAATACATTTTATTTAAAGGCGCCTTTCATGGCACTCAAGGACACCTTACAAAATTCATAAAAAAGACATTAGACAATCAAACCAGTACAGCAAAAAAAAAAAAAAAAAAAAAAAAAAAAAACATTAAATCACATAAAAGCCTGCCTAAACAGATACGTTTTAAGACGAGATTTAAAAACTGAGAGACTAGAACTGTTGCGAACTTCTACAGGAAGAGAGTTCCATAAATGTGGAGCAGCATAGCCAAAAGCTCGTGACCCCATAGAAGTTGTCCGAGTGCGTGGCACAACAAGTGTAAGTGCAGAAGCAGATCTTAGAGTACGGGAAGGAGTGTGTATATGAAGAAGATCTTGAAGGTATGAAGGAGCCAGATTGTTAAGTGCTTTGTAAGTTAAAAGTAAAATTTTAAAATTTACACGGAATTTAACTGGGAGCCAATGCAACTTCCGTAAAATAGGAGAAATGTGTTCAAATGTGGAAGTTTTGGTAATGACTCGAGCTGCAGCATTTTGTACTAACTGTAATTTATGAAGAGATTTGGAAGGAAGCCCATAAAACAAAGCATTACAATAGTCGATTCTTGATGTTACAAGAGCATGCACAAGCGTAGCAGTACTCTTGAGTGAAAGGACTGGACGCAAACGATTTATATTGCGAATATGAAAGAATGCAGAACGGGTAACTCTATTTATGTGAGATTCAAAAGACAGAGTTGTGTCAAGAATGACACCCAGACTTTTGACCTGATTCGATAATAGAACAGAACAGTTATCTATTACCATAGAAGAAATATTAGACTTACTTATTGTATTTTTTGAACCAACAAGAAGAATCTCTGTTTTATTACTGTTCAATTTTAGAAAATTACTAGAAAACCAATTTTTTAATTCACTTAAACACTCACCAAGAGAAGTAGAGGGAAACTTTGAAGAAGGTTTAGAAGACAGGTAAAGTTGGGTGTCGTCAGCATAACAATGAAAATGGATATCATATTTCCTAAAAATGTTGCCAATAGGTAAAATATAAATAATAAACAGAAGAGGTCCTAAAACAGAACCCTGGGGAACACCAGTGACAACAAGAGTGGGTTTTGATTTAAACTGTTTAAGTTGTACAAATTGAATGCGATCTGTGAGGTAAGAACGAAACCAGCTTAAAGCCATACCAGTAATTCCAATGGATTCCAGCCTGCTCAAAAGTATGGGGTGTGAAATGGTGTCAAATGCTGCACTAAGGTCAAGAAGTATAAGTATTGATAAAAGACCAGCATCATGGTGGATTATTTATGATGGATAGATGCACTTTTATGATGGACAGATGCACTTTTATGATGGATAGATGCACTTTTATGATGGACAGATGCACTTTTATGATGGACAGATGCACTTTTATGATGGATAGATGCACTTTTATGATGGACAGATGCACTTTTATGATGGATAGATGCACTTTTATGATGGATAGATGCGCTTTTATGATGGATAGATGCACTTTTATGGTGGATAGATGCACTTTTATGGTGGATAGATGCACTTTGATGGACTTCAAAACTTAAACGGCCATTCACTGCCTTTTATAAAGCTTGGAAGATCCAGGACATTTTTTAATATAACTGTGTTCGTCTGAAAGAAGAATGTCATATACATCTAGGATGGCTTGAATGTGTTAAAATCATGGGCTAATTCTCATTTCTGGGTGAACTATCCCTTTAAGGAAAGACTCAAGAACAGTTCGGCAGAACCTCATGGGTCCAAATCCATTGGTAAACCCGTCGCGGCCTCTTCCTCTCATGTGACCCGGGGGTCTGAAGCCTTTCATCATCATCATCATCCCCGTCCACCACGAATCCCACGACCCATCCGGCCACCTCTGCCACGAAACTTCATTCCACGACCCCTGAAAATAACCAGAACAAACCTCAGACACATTATACCCTTATTGCAAATATTTCAAAGCAGCTTCACAGTGATATCAGCAATCAACTTCATCAATGAGACAATTCTCTAAAAGGCATTATCAGTTCAGTTAATAACTGCGCAAAGTTCATCATTATTAAGAGTTACAGAAGACAAAGTCATTATTTAACTCCATAACATAGCTATGTTGTGATTCACTTGAAAAATCACATAAAACATTTGCGAATAAAGCAGGTTGTTCAGACAACAAAATCACCACTTCCTTGGAAATTGATGCGAAAAAAGTAATTAAATTTTTAAAAATAATAAACAAAATCAGGCTTTTTCCCTCATTAAGGAGTGTCTCAGAGCGTCAGACGAAACACTATAAACGGTATGTTCTTTGCGTTCGTGAACACACTCGTGTGTGTGAGACGCTCTGAGGAATTAAACCCAATCATTCTGATCACTCACTTCGACTTCAGAAACACCAAACCAACATTTTAAAGGTTAGTTCACCAAAAATGAAATTCTGTCAGTATTCACATCTCCTCTGTGTCAAACCTCATTGTTTATTTGTCTGCTGAACAAAAGGAGATATTGGGAAGATGTTTTAATCAAACAGATCTCATCCCATGACTACCATAGTAGAAAAATACATACTATGGTATCAATGGGAATGAATCTGTTTGATTAAAACATTCTTCCAATATAATATAATAATGGTTCTGCAGAACAAATAAACACATAGAGTTTGAACAACATGAGGGAGAGTGAATACTGAAGAATTTTCATTTTTGGTGAACTAACCCTTTAAGATGCTGGGATGCCATTGGTCCTCTGCTTACTCCAATTATCCAATCACAGCCTCCGCTGAGGATTTTATTCAGTAAATATGTGTTTCTGTCGTAGTTTATCCACATCTTCAAAATATACGACTCAATCGAGCACATACGCATCCATTTTATGTTTCTATCCAGCTTTTTTATATGCGACAACCCAAAATTAGCATAAAAATAGGTGGAAGAAAAATAGGTAGATGAGAATAACCAATGACAGTAGAAGCTTTGGTCATGTGACCCACCGGAACTTGTTGTCAGGCGAAGGCTCTTCTTGCGAGGGCGTTTCTGTGGCCTCCATCACTTCTGTCGTCTCCTCCACCTGCTCCGCTTCAGCTTCCATCTGGAAAATATTGGTACTTTTTAAGCGTATGCTGAGAATTGATGCCTATCAGTCGTATATAATAACATTTTCAGCAGCAAACACTATGAACACATGACACCTGCCTTCACACCATTCCTAAAACCTTCACCTTTGACCCAAATCCAGATTGGAAACGTTCAAGCGCCAGTGTCAAATGTTTGACGGTTTTCCTTTGGCCTCGGGAAGCACATGGACGAAGCCACACGATGAGCTTAACATGCCACAACCTCCGTCATCGAACGGCCTGCTGGGATATAAGCAGCTGATCTGGGCCACGGGGATTTCAGGGCACAAGCCGTGTATTAATAAACGCACACGGCGTACTGTAAAATGATGAAGCATCTCTAAAAAAACTGCAGAAGATTTCGCAGATGGAAACGATGCATGAGAGAAAAAACATCTCAAAATATTGAGAAAGAACAGACCGTTTTAACAAGTCATGGCTCGTGAAATTTCAGGAATTTGAGGCAGGGCATATCAAATATATTTATAAATAATTAATATTTTAATTAGGCTTTAATTTACACCTTGAATTGCTACCTGATACTGGTAGGAGGGGTTTAAAGCAGAGTATTTATTGGATAATATTTTGCATACACACTGAGTACACGATTATATCATCAATATATAAGATCCATTTTTCGATTTCAATATTTCTATGTACATTTGCATACACCCATGAGTGCACGATATCATAAATATATAGTCAATTTTTCTATTTTAATATGTATGTGTAGTAGTATATGGAATTTAAAGGATATTATAAAATCATGTATTTGCTCGGTGTTTATGATGTTATTATACATGAATATGATGATTATTGTTACTGAAAGTGTGTTTAGGCCCACCAAATAACATAAATTTGATGATTTTACTATGATTAACAAGATCTTATTCATTCATTTCACTATTCAGAGATATTCTGTCGCCATAATCGCAGCTGAACGAAATCATCAGCCGATGACACAAATAAACAACGAACTCTCACATATTTACAGCTAGCTAAATGCTAACAACTGAAGTAATTTAATAGAATTAACGACGGCGAATGTGGGATTTAACGGCTCGCCTCACCGACATTAAACACTCAACCGCTCTATTTCGAGCTCACAGCGCTTCTTTCATGACTTACCTTATGAGATTGAGAGCTCTTCTAAACAATGAGCCTTAAAAATATAAAGTGTTATGCACTGTACTCTAAAAAAATAAGCATCCGTGTATTAAATCGTGAAACCTCGCGCGTTTATTCGGCTTTGAAATGGCGGCTCGCGCCGCACCGTCACATCGAGCGCTGATTCTCTTTGTCAGAGCGTCATTGAACCTCGAGGCCCCGCCCACACGGAACACGGGCGCGCTGTGATTGGCCAGTGCTCTTGTCGCAAGAACTACGTCATGATACTCGCTGTTGTGCGTAAACAGAATTTATTGATAAACATTTTTAATCCACAAATGTAGATCTGTTTTTTTAATCTCTCCTTTTTGTAGTCTTTATTAACTATTTGGCAAAATGTCTAAAAGCCCTGTCAAGAACTAAAAAGCTATGATTTTGCTGGACTTGATAATAGTTTTTGTTTTTCGAAGGGTTATTATTTATTTACTGTGCAGACATTTTCTTGCTTTATTTATTTGTATATTTACTTATCTTTTTGTGTCTAAGCCCTTGTTATAATTGAGTAAGTTGTCTGTAAATTGAATGCCATCTTATTTTTATATTTTTGGATTTCTTAATAAAAAAAATAATAAAAAAACATCAAAAAGTCACCCGTATTTAAACGTTGTAGTTTCAAATCCACTTTTATCTTGACATGAAATACAAAAACCAGTTTACATCAACACGAACAAGATGTGTATTCAGCTATTTAAATTTAAAAGACAATCTTAATATTAGACATCGACATTCCACTCAAACATCAGCAAGAAATATTTACATCAGTAAAACATGAGAGTGGATAAACAAACAAACAGAAAAATAAAAATCTGTACAAAAGCAGACTAAAATCAAAATCAGCTGTAAAAAATAAAGATTCTGTATCGGCATCCATGCCCAGCTAACAAATGTATGTTCTAGAAGAAAAAAACATTGTGGGAACAGTGATTTGCAATGTTTCTAAAACGTTTTCAATTGCCTAGTACATTCTCATAACCCTTAATTAAGACATTCTTAGAACATGTCGAGTACAAATAACAAGGAAATTTCATTTTTTCTTGCACTGTCCCTTTAAGAGAAAGTTATTCAGGTAAAACAAAATCATAAAGATGATTATTTAAATCATCTTAACAGTGAAAAGTGAAAGTTGAGAACATTCCCTGATAGCTGGGCGATTCCACGAAGAATTTCGACATCCATTAGTATATATTCATTGCACAAAAGGTTCTTTATAGACGGCTTCATCAGACGCACGCGCGTTGCCACGGTTACGCGTCTGGTCCGAAGTTAACTTCCGGTCTGTTTGTGTATCAGTCTGGCTAGTGGCTAGTAAAATGACTGTTATTTGTGTGTAGCTAGATCCTTCAAATCTAACTAATTTGAAGCGGTAGCTTAACAAACAGCAAGCTGGTCCACTGAGTTTCACCCTGATCATGTGTTTGACGTGACCAGATCAAATTATACAACACAGAGAGAGACGGAGGCGGATGGGAAAGTGTTGTCGTTGACCGCGCTGGTCCCGTCAGTGCCGCGCATGCGCAGATTGCTGGTCGAGGATGCCGGAGAGTTCTTTAATGTACTGAATGGTGTATTTGAGGGTTTGTATCTTGGTTAACGGTTGTCCTCTCCTACTGTACACCGGTGGCAGGTAATCCCGGAGCTGATGAAGAGCCTCCGCCAGACTGCGCATGCGCAGCTTCTCCCGTTCGCTAGCCTTCATTCTCCGTTTCACGCTCATCTTCACTTTGGGCTTCAGTTGCGACTCGCATCCTCTGCTGCTGCTGGAGCGCGCTTCCGGGGACGAGCACGCGGACTCCGGCGAGGACGCGCTGCAAGAGTCGCCAAACGCCCGGTCCTCTTCTTCTCTGCTCCAGTCCCACTGCGACAAAACTTTGGCCGTGTACACATCGACATCGATTCGCGCCATGTCCTCGTTCAGATTATCCATCCACCTGTGTGCTGACAAAACGTCTCTTTTATACCCGAGAAGTTTACGAGCGCGAGGTTCAAAGAGAGACGCGCGCATGCGCAGAAGACTGGGGGACGCGCGCGCTTCTTGACACCCGGGTGCGAATAAGGCGATGTTGGCGGATAATGTGTAAGTGAAAAGAAAATAATTAGATTCCCCTTTTGTGGGAAATGAGTCTTTAAGTCGACACGGCGACAATTAGCAGATCGATGCGATCAGACGAGCGCATAAAGCTCAGAGAATCACACACACCTCACAGATGTAATTAACATGGTTTCCTTGAAGAGACACTTTTACATACACATCTTGAAAAATAAATCCTCTTCAAAAACCTCATGGCCATGTGTATTATTTATATTGTGAAGATAAAATATATAAGGGATTCCCCAAATATATATTAAAAACATTATTTTTCTGTAAAATACTTGGCTTGATGATGGTAATGACTGCAGTATTGGGGGACAGTCATTCTTTATTATAAAAATGGTAAATATAAATGGCAAATAATACATGCACAGTATGCTTTCCTGATTTGAAAGATTTTTATGAATTTAGAATTATTAAAAGCAAATTAAAAGTACTTCAACTTGAACTAAATGAAAATTAGCTTGGCAAATAACTGAAATAAAAGAAAGTTTTTAATATATTTCTTTTTTACATATATATATCCAATTTATAAGGGAAAAATCAATATATATACACACACATACATATATAGAGAGAGAGATAATTTGTTTTTCTTATATAATTTGCCTGATTTTATACGTTTTATTCATAAAAAATGTGAAAATGTATTTTTTTTTTCTGTTTGATGACAGTATTTTCTGATTTAGAGTGATAAAAAGAAAATCCAAAAAACATTAAAATCTTATATAGTCAATATGTAATCTTTCTTTGTCTTTTTGCCACAAATGTCCAGCACTCTTAAAAGTTTAACGCTATTAAAACAGATTCTTGAATGATTTCTAGATTCCCTCATATGTAAGTTCTTGAGGAATGAATCCCTAATGAAGTGTGTTAATGATGCGCGCTGATGTCTGACTGTGTGTGTGTGTGTGTGTCGCAGCTGTCAGATCTTTCATGTCTGGGAAGGTGTGACACCTGTCACTCATGATCAAGGCCTGAGGAAGTGCAGGCGTTTATGCCCTGATTAGGACCACACCGTTACTTATCCTCGTGTTATTCTGAGGAGGTTTTCTTCTTCACTGCTATCTCAGCTTTTTAATAATGAGCGTTCATTTAATAGGGAATGACTGAATATTAACCAGAAATGAAACTAAAAATGCACAGCTAATTCAAACTACAATTAATAAATATACACAGAATAAAGACTATTAATTTGTTTTCTCCTTTCCTTTATTTTGAATTCATACGAAATGCTGGTTTAAACATAATTTGCATCATATGACAGATCCATAATTGTATATTTCCTTTTTATTATTTCTTAACTTCAACCTGGTTCTGTCTGTCCTGAGATTATTATACTTAATAAAGACTATAAATACATAAATGTGATATTTCAATGGAATCTGTAATTGTGTGATGTATTTTGTTTATGTGGAGAGAGAAAAAAGGTAATATTTCAGATTACAAATGACCAACACACACATTAAAAAAACAACACATTTATTCACAAATTTAAATGTTAAACATTATTGTCCGTCTCACTTGAGCTTCTTCACTCACTTTGCAAACCTGATCTTCAGTCTCTCCGCCAGCGGTCGAGGACTGTCCACCGAAGCGTCCGAATCCTCGTCATCACTCTTCCCATGATGCACCTGGATAAGCCTCGCCGGTCTGACCCACTCTTTCTCTGGGGTTTTAATCTTCATCTGGTCATCATTGGGTGATTTCTGGGTTATTATGTCGGATTTCTGGGTAATTTTGTCGATTTCTGGGTTATTTTGTCAGATTTATGGGTCATTTTGATGGATTTATGGGTTATGTCGGATTTCTGGGTTATTTTGTCAGATTTCTGGGTAATTTTGATGGATTTCTGGGTTATTATGTCAGATTTCTGAGTAATTTTGTCAGATTTCTGGGTCATTTTGATGGATTTCTGGGTTATGTCAGATTTCTGGGTTATTTTGTCAGATTTCTGGGTCATTATGTCAGATTTTGGGTCTTATATTTGTTTTGTCGGATTTCTGTGTCATTTTGTCGGATTTGACCATGACTTTATTTTGGGGCTTTGGTGATCCGGGTTGGTTCTCCACGTCGCTGTCACACACACTCGCCGCACACACCGTCTTACACACCTTCTCTGCAGGTTTGCCGGTGGGATTCTGCTTTGGGATTGTAGTGGTTCTGGGTTTTGTGTCGTCAGCTGACGGGATGGAACGGGTCGGTTCTGGACTCTTCGGATGGGTGTTCTTCATCATGATCCGGTCTTTAAGACAGCGAGTTGAGTTTTCCACAGATCTCGGCACAGGAGAAGCCGTGAACGAGGAAGAATCCCAGTCGATAGTGCTGAGATGCAGCTGGCCAATCAGAGTCGACTCGGAAGGGGAATTCTGGGAAGGCGGAGAGCGCGGGACTGGGATCTTTGGTCTGGTGGTGGATTCTGGGTAAATCCGGCATCTGGATCAGAGTCGGTGTGAAGACACATCTGAGCAAACATATCCGACACGGCATCATGGGAATCAGCCGGCTTCTCTTTCTTCGGTTTCGGCTTCTTATCTGCACGCACGCAGCACACACACACACACACACACACACACACACACACACACACACACACACACACACACACACACACACCACCACACACACACACACACACACACACAACACACACACACACACACACACACACACACACACACACACACACACACACACCACACACACACACACACACACACACACACACACACACACACACACACACACACACACACACACACACACACACAACACACACACACACAACACACACACAAAATCAAAATCACTGGTTAGTTTAGTTATGCTTGGCTATGAATATTTTACTGTAAAGACATTGCTCTTTATGTGCTATGAAATAATTTTAAAATCTTGATGCTTTTATATATATATATATGTGGTAGGTTGTATTTAAATGCATCGCCTTTTCATTTGACTAACCTTTCATACTTCAAATTAAACTCAATGAAAAACTAAAATAAAATATGTTTACTTTAACAACAGTGTTTATTATAAATGATTTATCTGTGTACTAATAAAACTTGTTTCGGACACACATCACAGGAAAGCTCTGGTCACAAAGAATTCAAATATGACCTTTCTTCCTTTTAACATGAATTAAAACTAACATTTATTATTTACTTCTATGTTTTTTTTCTTTTTGCCACAAATGTCATTCATGTTATTTTAGTCTATTTAGTTTTTGTTAATATTTATTTCCATTTTAATTTCAGTTATTCTCATACTTCAACTTAAACTGAATAAAATATTTGAATTGTTGAAACTAACTGAAATAATTTTTTTAATATTATATAAAAAAATATTTTTATGTATAATTTTATTAGATTTTAAACTGCACAGCACTTATTTAAGTTTTTATGAACATTTTGAATTAGCTATTTTTTTCACACTAATTTTAGTTTTCATTTGAGTGACTTGGGTATGTTGTTTTGTCCTTTTAGTATGTTTTGTTTTTCTTAAAATCTTGCTATTAAGGTGTAATTTCTTTTTATTATTTATTTCCAGGTAATCATTTCGTTTTAGTTTATTTGCAAGAAGACATTTCTATTTCTCGTGGAGTTTTATGTGACAATCTGTTAACAGGAATATTCTTCACAGAGCAAGTTTTGGTTCAGGATGACGTGTGAGCAGCGACTTCTGTGCGACACCTCGCGTAATCAAAGCGTCTGTGTTGTGTGTGGTGTGTGTTGTGTGTGTGTGTGTGTGTGTGTGTGTGTGTGTGTGTGTGTGTGTGGTGTGTGTGTGTGTGTGTGTGAGGAGCCGTCAAGATTCTAAGACGCTTCTGAGCTCCATAGTGTTGTCTTTGATCCAGTCCTTGTACACAGGAAAACTCTCACACACACACCACACACACACCTGCTCTCACGCTGAGGAAGACATTTCGACTTCACAGACTGAGTCAAGCAACTGAACCCAGGAACGACCTAATCATAGATGTTTGTGGTGAGGTTGGTGTGTAGTCGTGTGTGACTGAGGAGTAGTGAGTGAGTGAGAAGGAGACTGTAGTAGGAGTGATGGAGTGTGTGAGTGAGTGTGTGAGGTGTGTGAGGTGATGATGTAGTGTGAGGTGAGTGTGGTGTGAGTGTGGTGTGAGAGTGTGTGAGGTGTGTGAGTGTGTGAGAGTGATGATGGTGAGTGTGATGATGTAAGTGAGAGAGGAAAGAGGTGAGTGTTGTGATGAGAGAGTTTGAGTGAGTGAGTGGAGTGAGATGAGTGATGTGTAAGAGAGGTGTGTGTGTGAGTGAGAGTGTGTGGTGTGTGTGTGTGAGTGAGTAGTGAGTGAGTGAGAGAGAGAGAGTGAGTGTTTGTGAGAGAGTGTGTGAGTGAGTGTGAGTGATGAGTGAGAGTGTGATGAGTGTGAGTGAGTGAGTGAGTGTGTGAGAGAGTGTGAGAGAGTGTGTGAGAGAGTGAGTGAGAGTGAGTGAGATGAGTGATGAGTGAGTGAGTGAGTGAGTGAGTGTGAGGTGTGAGAGAGTGTGTGAGTGTGTGAGTGAGAGAGTGATGTGAGTGAGAGTGTGTGAAGTGAGTAGTGAGGTGTGAGAGAGTGAGTGAGTGTGTGAGTGTGAGTGGTGGAGTGAGTGAGTGTGTGAGAGAGTGTGTGAGTGAGTGGAGTAGTGAGTGAGTGAGGAGTGAGTGAGTGAGGTGAGTGAGTGTGAGTGAGTGAGAGAGTGAGAGAGTGAGTGATGTTGTGAGTGAGAGAGTGTAGTGAGTGAGTGTGGTGAGTGAGTGTGTGAGAGGAGTGATGGTGTGAGTGAGAGAGTGTGTGTGTGTGAGTGAGTGAGAGTGAGTGTGAGTGAGTGAGAGTGAGTGAGTGAGTGTGTGAGAGAGAGTGAGTGAGTGTGAGTGAGAGAGTGTGAT
>CM070822.1:1681614-1691614 GCA_036326025.1 Chrosomus eos | reverse complement strand
TGGTTTACTCTAAATTAAAATGCAATTTTTGCAAGTTCCCGCATATTTCATCACATTTTTAAGGAAAATGTGCCGCATAATCAAGGATTTTCCCCTTACAAAAATCACACACAAAAAAAACTTATACCGCAAATATAAAACGTAAAATAAAACTTCAGAAAGTTGTACAATATGAAACCTTTAAGGATAATAAGCAGTGAGATTGTTTCATACTTCTGAAGAAGAGTTTGTCCGTTCAGACTGTGAATCAGTTTCAGTGTTTGTTCTCTCCCGACTCCAGCGACGCCCTGCAGACACACACACACACACCACACCAACAACACACACACACACACACACACACACACACCACACACACACACACACACACACACACACACACACACACAAACACACACACACACACACACAACACACACACACACACACACACACAGAACACAGAAACACACAACACACACACACAGAAACACACACAGACACACAACAACACGACAGACACAACACAGACACACACACACAGAAACACACACAGAAACACACACACAAAACACACACACACACACACACACACACACACACACACACACACACACACACACACACACACACACACACACACAGAACACACACACACAGACACACACAAACACACACACAACACACACAGAACACACACACAGACACACACACAGACACACACACACAGACACACACACAGACACACAACAGACACACACACAACACACACACACACACACACACACACACACACACACACACACACACACACACACACACACACCACACACACACACACACACACACACACACACACACACACACACACACACACACACACACACACACACACACACAACACACACACAGACACACACACACACACACACACACACAACACACAGACACACACACACACACACACACACAGACACAGACACACACACAGACACACACACAGACACACACACAAACACAGAGACACACACAGACACACACACACACACAGACACACACACAGACACACACACAAACACAGAGACACACACAGACACACACACACACACAGACACTCAGAGTTTCATCACTTCACAGGAATCTGTGTTTTCTGGGTTGTGTTGTGTGTACCTTCGGGATATAGTCGCACCCCAGGAGCAGGGCGATCCCCACGAGCGTCTCCCGGCACAGGCCGAGCTCCTCCTGAGCGCTGCACATCCGGTAGCAGTCGACCTGCGGATCCTGCCGCCACAACCACTCGATTATTATATTATTATATACAGCGCTTTCACAACACAGAGTTTAAGAGCAGCTTTACAGAGATAACAGGAGAATAATGCAACAAAGTTTGTGTGTAGAAGAAAATAGCGTCACTGCAAAAGTTATAATTTTGATGATTATGGCGCACACGCACAAACGCACACACCACACACACACACACACACACACGCGCACACACGCACCTCATTTTATTTCTCTCAACATGAGGACAGGAGATCTGTCAGTCAATAAATGTGAAAAAGTAACTTGAGTTACTTATTTAAAAAAGTAACAGATATGTTGCAAATTGAAAAAGTAATGCTTAACTTTACTAGTTACTTGAAAAAGTAATCTGATTACATAACTCAAGTTACTTGTATGGAGTTCCACACAACACGGTGAACGTGCATGAGATGAGAGTGTGTTTAGATGTTTAGAGACTGAACCTTAGTACTCTGTGTGTGTGTGTGTGTGTGTGTGTGTGTGTGTTTAGATGTTTTGAGACCGAACCTTAGTACTCATATTGAAGTTCCTGTAGACGGTGCGCGCGCCGTACAGAAAGGCATCTCCGTCGTTGGTGACGCATCCGTCGACGAATCCCTGCGAGTCCAGGAACGCACACATGGCCTCCGCCTCTCCCGCCGCCGTCACCCACGGCACTCCCAGACAGTCCAGCATCTGCGCACACTGGGAGAGAAGCGGTTCCGGCTGGATTATTGCTGGTTTAACACTTATGGACATTTTTTGTAATTTTTTTATTATTTTGCCTGTGTTAAAGGAACACGCCGATTTTTGGGACTTTATCTTATTCAGCGTATCCCCCAGAGTTAGATAAGTCCATACATACACTTTTCATCTCCGTGCGTGCCGTAACTCTGTCTGACGCACCCACCGCTAGCCTAGCTTAGCACAAACACTGGAAGTAAATGGCTCCAGCTAGCATACTGCTCCCAATAAGTGACAAAATAACGCCAACATTTTCCTATTTATATGTTGTGATTTGTATTTTCACAGTGTGTACAAATAACAAGTTCATATGAGACACAGGCATCTTTTAATATTATATATACTGGGAACTATATTCTCAGAAGTATACCGCTCTACTACACACTGCAGGAAAAGTGGCATCCGACGAAGTGGCTTTAATCGTGTGAATAAGCGCATACACACCTCTCGGAGAACGGCCTTGAAGCGCCCCCTGCTGGTGTTTTTAGCGGCTGCTGGTTTCGTGCCACTCTTGGGCTTCGGGCCGCCGAACCTCATCTCAGTGCGTTTGCTCATGGTTTCGGCTTTGATCCTCGGAGCTTCTCCTTCCATCACAAACACCAGCTTCACTCCCGCCAGAGTGAGCGAAGACACGCGGAAGAACAGATTCCTGTACATGACACACAATTTCCATGTAATCGCATTTAAAGGGGCGGTTCAGGATTTTGGACATCGGATCTCATTTTCAAGTGAGCCTGTGTGTTATTCATCAGTGGAGACAGTTTTCAAAAATGTTCATCCAGTCCTTCAAATTGCATAGTTCGCCGGTGCTAGGCTAGCGCGAGTCAATGGTATCTGCTAGCCTGCCATTAAATACAGTTTTACCCACTCCACAGTTCACCAAAAGCACATACATTATCCACCTTATTCTGCTCTAAACAATGCGCGCCGCCATGACGACGACTCCGGTTGCCTACTTCCGGTTTGCACTGTATTAGCAGTGAGAGAATGAGTTCAGGCTCTATCTATGTGCTGCTGTTGGTTGATTTTACAATTCAAAGAAGATAAAAAAAAAAACTTTAGAAACTGGGTGCTTTGAGCATAAGATTAAAAGGAGAGAATGCCTATGTCCGGTTCGGATCAGCTACATTCAGTGCCAGAGAGTAGACGTTTTTGGTTAGCTGCGCTAAAACTGAAGCATCCAACGAAAAAGGTGTAATACGTTACCAGTATTGATGGGCATTTCAAGCAAAAATAATATTCGAAGATCGCTGGGTATTATTCAATTATTATTCGAAAATAGCACCCTCCATCACATCACGCACACATAGCCTACATATTTTTAAATAAATATATTTAAAAAAAAAACTAAACATACTTTTTATATTTCAGTTTCACAATATAATGTTTTTTATTTGTTTATTTATTTAATCTATGTTGATTATATGAAAAGGGAACCGCATGAGATGAGTCAGATATGATCATAATGCCCAATATATCGGAAAACATTTGGAATGGCTCAGACATGATTTTGACCACTTATTAAGTTTTGTTTTGCAGAAAGCCTTTCTGTAAAGTGAAATTCGTTTAGTAAAAATTGTATCTTTATTTGTATCAATGTTTTATCCACAAATTGCCTAGAATAATAAATATGACTGACAAATATAGCGCGTCTTATTAATAAACGAAACTCAGCGTATAAGTTAGGCTACTTGCCTCACATACATGAGAAGTATATAGAAAGCTTGAAATGTGTACTTTTAAACAAAATAATTAAAAACGAGCAGAAATGGGCTGCTCTCTGCTTATGTAGGTTAATTCGTATGAAGTGTGCATTTCTCTCTAGGCGCGTTCACTACTGCGAAGATGGCGAGTCAGCATCATCAAATTTATCTTTGCAGTCGATACTTACAGAAAACACTAGTTATTAATAAACAATTCAAATGTTTAATGCATAATCATTACTTTTGCCGTTTTTTTTTATTGTGGCAAGCTTATGCGTGCGTTGTGATGCAGAATAGGCAATATTACGAAAACGCTCATTATGGTTTAGTATTCTCTCCCATATAGTATACATAACTTCCAACCCAACTTCAGTCGTGCACGGGCAGGGGCAGCCCTACTTATTTATTTCACATATTTTCTAATCAGCACATCACTGCGGCGTTCTGAGCAAGCGGCGCAATCTTCATAAAGCTTAGAACCGGAAAAGGACAACCGGATTCCGGTTCAAACCCGCTATGAATCATGGGTAAATTCGCTAACCAGGAAAAAGGTGGATAATGCCAGACTATCGATGTAAATGTGTGTTTAGAGAATAATGTTAGAAATCAAACTATCCTTTCATCGCATTGCAATAGTTCTACTTTGTTCCCTGTATTAATTAGCAGTCAACAGCAGCGGCGGAGTGATATTACGTTACCTAGGCAACCGACTTTTTGGTGACCATCTATTTGCTTTATTTTTACAGTTTCGAAATGCACACCGAATCACCATGTTGCCAATTCCTTTGTTTACAATCGAAAGTTTCGATATCTTTGTTCAAGGCTACTACTAGCTAGCTAGCGTCCCGACTGTAGTGCGCTTCTGTTCTGTGTTTACTTCTCGGCGCAGAACTACTTACCGGAGTGAAGTAAACATCCGCCGCTGCTGAGAAACTAGTTCCTGTAAATGTAACGCGATCATTGAAATGCAAGAGTAGTTTGATTTCTAACATTCTCTCAACACACATTTACATCGATAGTCTGGCGTTATAATGTATGTGCTTTTGGTGAACTGTGGAGTGGGTAAAACTGCTTTTAATGGCAGGCTAGCATATACTGATGACTCGCGCTAGCCTAGCACCAGCAAACTATGCAATTTAATGGATGAAATTTTTTAAAAACTGTCTCCACTGATAAATAACACACAGGCTCACTTGGAAATGAGGTCCGATGTTCAAAATTCTGAACCGCCGCTTTAAAGGTGCAGTGTGTGATTTTAGCAGCATCTAGTGGTGAGGTTGTGAACTGCACCCAACAGAAGTTACGGTGGTAACGGTGCGATTAATCGTGCAGCTCTAATAGATGCGTTTCAGACTCACCTGAGATGCGGCTTTGTGACTTTTCCCATCATGCCCTGCACATGCTGGGCCTCACAGACCCACAGGCTGAGGTCCACGGCGAGGGTTTTCCCTGACAGACTGTAGAGCGGGACACACTGCCGGACCGGCTCCAGAATCGACCAGAGCTCAGAAACACCCATGACCTTCAGAGGAGACAAACAGTAGACAGTAGAGCACTGGCGCTCGCAACGCCGAGGTCATGGGTTCGATTCCAAATGCATAAACGTAAATGTAAATGAATATTGTAATCTACAGCTCGGACATCTATGATCTCTTTGTATATTCATATACAAAGATACATACATGTTATATAATGTATGTATGTATAATTATATATATATAATTATATATATATATATATATATATATATATATATAATATATATAATATATATAATATATATTATATATTTATATTAAACTGGGAGTAGTGAAAAATATGATACACCGTTGTTTTGCCAGATGAGAAGTTTATCTATGTATGTATAATCTTTATATCACTTTTAATTCCTTTCATAACAGTTTAAATTTTCCTTGCTTTTATTTTTTCTTTCTTTCTGTGTAAAGTACTGTTCTGTGTTGAATTACCATAGTGTATGAAATGTGTTATATAAATAAAATTGCAATGCCTTGCGCACACACACACACACACACACACACACACACACACACACACACACACACAACACACACACACACACATATAACATTTATGTATTTTTATATAATCATATACAATATGCATGTTAGTATACACCCATATCCTATCCAATCCAACATATTAAAGTACAAGTAACGTTATCCAGCTAAACAAAACATAAAATGTCAACTCTGACATCGCAACGCTAACAGTTTATGAGGAGCAATTGGTACTTACATATGTTATATGTATCTTGATGTATAAAGGAGTGATGTTTATATGCGTTTAATCTGTTGTTTTGAAGCTGTTTATGGTGTGTAAAGCCTCCAGTTTGAATATTTGAACTCGCGCCTCCTCGAGCGTCTGGAATCCCATCAGCGCCCTAACGGTCAGGAGGAGAACACTCTGAACACTCGCTTAATATTGTTTTAAAATGTAAAATTATTTTACTTTTTTATACATAAAAACACAACCATTCATTCCTTAATTAGATTGATAACTGTTAAAAAATAAGATAAAAAAAAATAAAGAATTGAATTAGCAGCGATTTATTCAGGATGTGACGTCTTCAGAGACCCGTATGTACGTGACGTGTCTCAATCCCGGAATTCAGCAGCGCAGGATCTCTCGAGCTGCGGGCAGATTGATTCATCATAAATATCACACAGACAGCACAATAAATGTGAGTAATAAGTAGATTAAACTATAATACATGGAAGCATCAATTACACGATTCGCAGTTTTGATTTTTGATGATTCTCATGTCGTTTGATCATAATATGACGGTCATGTTGTGTGTTGCACTTCAGAAAAATAATCATGCGATGTTTTTTTAAATACCTTAAAATACCATTTAATTATTAGCACTCGTAATTTCAGCACCGTGGTGGTATCTGAATTGCACTATAACGTACATGCAGTTGCCATTTTCTTTTTAAATTATACATATTTTTTCCTTCATAGTTATTACTGGTGTTTAGCAGTCAAGTTCAAGTAGTAAAAACTCCATTCATTGTGTTAATCGATGGTATTTGCTTCTGCTAAAGACGTCAGCCCGCATTATTTCAGCTTATTTGTGTAAATAATCAGAATTACCTGTTGAAAAACTACATTACCCATAATGCTGTATAGAAAATCCCACCAATCAGAGTCGAATAAAGCAACACGCTCAAACAGCCCCGCCCACTCCCCATAACTCATTTGGATCTCCCTACGCTCTCAAAATACTTAAATATTAGTGTGTGTATATTTATATTTTGTTCGCGATGCTTCATGGGATTGTAGTTCTTTCCCTCATTAAAACCGTTACGTCTGGATTTTCAAATACTTTTTTGCTTCAAATCAAAGTTTGTAGTGTTATGATTCTCCTCGTAGCAGATTTTCTTTGGGGGGGAGAAATGAATGGGGAAAAAAACTTCCAGAAAATGTGTGCAGCTTTAGTGTATGTTCTTTACCTTAAAATGAACTTATAGTTGCTATAATGAAGGTAATAGCATAGTACAGTAGTACAGTGTGTGTGTGATGTAAGGCCGGTCTCAGTAAACGCATGTGTGTGTGTGTTTCAGCGTGATGGTGACTGACGTACAGTTGGCCATATTCGCCAACATGCTGGGCGTTTCACTATTCCTGCTGGTGGTCCTGTATCACTATGTGGCCGTGAACAACCCGAAGAAACTGGAGTGAGACTGAGGTGAGCACACACACACGCACGCACACACACACCTGATCATGTCTGATAGGAAACTGACGGTTGTTCTTGCAGGATGTGAACGGGGAGAACCGGAGGATGATCCAGCCTGTAAATCTGCGTTTTGTATGGAAATCATGGGAATAAATTGTCAAAGTGCGAGAGTGTGTGTGTGTGTTTTTCCTGATGTAAATAACGAAATCTGCATTTCTTTCGTAAATACACATTTATTGCTTTCTAGAGTTCACAGAGAATTGCATTTAATCCTCAGTATTTCACACTGAGTTTGATCAGCAACACAATCCTATGCAAAATAAAATCTGCCACATAATTATTAAATTACAAAACGAAGCCACACACACACACTTAAAAGGGTTTCCTTAGAAACACAACACATGTGCAGTGTGTTGTTGTTTTAGTGTTTGTGTTTATGGACGGTTAAAACAGCTGAATGCTGGGAAAGCACCATATTTCAGTCAGTAATAAAGATGAGGAGCTGATGATGATCCTCAGGGCGGCAAAGATCTGTGGAGATGAAAGACTTTAAGCATTAAAATGTCACACATCAAATCTGCAGCAGTTCATGCACACGGGAATGACCAATCACAACACACTGCTCCAACCGACCAATCAGAGCACACTGTGCTTTTCAGGAGGAGTGGCTTCATAGAGACAGGAAGTAAACAGGAGTGTGTTTCCCGAAAAAATCAACTAGCTAGTCACGAATAATAAATTTGCATGATTTAGGTATTATTTATTATTTAGCAATTAATTGATCACGCGTACAATTTTAGTTCATACATTATTACGCAGTTTAATAAGTATATGAAGGTAATATAAATACACTTTAGAATCAATAGATTACGCTATAAAAAGACGTGATGTGAGCTTAAATGATCAATTCTCTCTCTATCTTTATCAACTGTATAAACTCCACAACTTTTACTCGCACTGATATACAGTAGCGAGACTTTTCTTTTAGTCGTCCTCTTTCATAGACAGCTGTTTTCTTCTTGCTGTGTAAATTTGTTTAAATTCTAAATATTTTGATACTTTTATTTAATAAGTGAATAGGCTTTATGCCCAGCTGCACTATTCTGAACTCAGCCAGCTCCTTGTTTCCTGTCTGACATTATTGGACAAACTGATTAATCCCAGGTGTGCCTGACCAGTAACAAATACCAGACACACCTGGGTTAATCAGTTTGTCCAATAATGTCAGACAGAAACAGGAGCTGCTGAATTTCAGGAAGTAGTGACTGGGATAAGCTATTGCGCGTCTTACGAGAATGAATTTCAATGAGTTTTGAATGAGTTTCACTCTTTCTCAGCGTGTGATTGGCTGTTCGCTGCTGATGTCACTCCTGAACTCAGGATAAAGCCTGGTTGGATTGGTCTGGTTTTTTCAGGAAACTAATCCTGTAACCCTGAGTTTGTTCATCTACCATCATGGTACCGGCCCCTGTTCTAGTAGAGCCTGAAACAACAGCAAGACTTTATAAACCCTGTGTGTGTTGTAGTGTGTGTAGTGTGTTACCTGGTGTGTTTATCTCTAGCGTCTCCAGAGCTCTTCAGCAGACGCAATGAACCGTCTTTCCCAGACACACCTAAACACACCAGATTCTGAGTTACATGGATCCATTAATATTCAAATCACAAGTAGCAAATAATCAGCAGGGAATGCATGTTGAGATGGGAAAATGTTTAAAACACGAGGATTAACCCTCTAAAGCCTGACACATGGAAGAACAGTCAGAAGTCTATATTAGTTTATTATATATATATATATGTATAAGTTTATTTAACCGTCAGATAATGTTTGTTTTCATTATTAAACAGCTGAGTTTTATTCAGAGGCACAAATCTATGCAGTTTCATGCAGATATATGACATTCTGATGAGATCTTTATAACAGTATAGTACGATATTTAAATGCTTGTTTTATGATCAAAGCTCTGAAGTTTTAACACGTATATAATGCACTGCAATACACTGATGAGTGAGAGATGAACAAATAATCCTTCCTCAAAAGCCTTGAGACTTTTTATAAAATTATGTCTGGATAATCAAGTCCACTTGAAATATTATTACTAACAATATCAGTTATTCTTATGTTTACTTGATAAATCTCAGTAAAGCTTTGACAGCAGAAAGACTCGACGTTTGTACAAATATACGAAAAGACTTTTACGTGCTAAAAAAGGTGTAACCTGGCGTTTACAGGCGTATTAAATATGACGTAGGCGTTATAGGGTTAATGGCTCTGACCCAGCTGTTTGCTGATGTTGGGTTGGGTCAGCTTCCACACTCTCAGGCTGTGTGTGTCGTGGCCCGCGAGCGGGACGGCTACGGACTGAACGTCTCTCCGCACCGGGATCCGGCTGGGTCGAGGCTGCAGCTCACATCTGAAACCACAACACACACTTCACTCACATCTGAAACAACCACAACACACACTTCACTCACATCTGAAACCACAACACACACTTCACTCACATCTGAAACCACAACACACACTTCACTCACATCTGAAACCACAACACACACTTCACTCACATCTGAAACCACAACACACACTTCACTCACA